>KN498861.1:0-14540 GCA_000787155.1 Scartelaos histophorus | reverse complement strand
CAACACAGACGAGAGAGCAACAGTGGACCTCAGTCTGCTGTGCACCTCCACCTAAAAGGATCCCATTTCCCATTTATATTAGGACTCTCTCCTCAAAACTAAATTAAAACAAACTAAGAAAACAGGATGTGCCAGGTCAGACCCAGAGGCGTAAACCCCCATTATGGGCCTGAATTATTCTGATAATTATGACCCCAAACTCAGGACAAGTTCAACAGGTGGAGCTACAAACACAAACTGTAAACAAACTGGTGTCATTGTCATTAGCTCCTCCCTTCAGGCAGAAATAAGAAACTGCCATTTAAGCTGAGTCGATATGAGTGTGTTTAAGTAGAATATATTTAAGTTAAATGTACTTAATTTGAGTGTATTTAATGTACTTAAGTCGATTGTATTTAATGTATTCAAGATGAAAGTATTTGAGAGTACTTAAGTTGAGTGTACCTGAGATGAGTGCACTGATGTACTTAAGTTGAAGTTAAGTTTATTTAAGTTTTGTGAATTTAATATACTTCAGTAGTGTATTTAAGTTGAATATATTTAAGTTGAGTGTAAGATGTTTTCCTTACCATCAAAATCCACATGGTGAACATTACATTACAGGAATTTTTATTGTTCAAACATATGAACAGAAAAGAAATACCACACCGGCTTTACAATGGACCTGTAAGTCTAAAGTCTGCACTGCAGAATTCTGGGCTAATCCATTTATTTAATATGTATAAATTATGAGGGAACTGAAAATGTTTTCATTGCCAGTTATTTTACCAATTTATTATTTAGTTTCTCAACTTCCTGTTTTTTTGTCATAAAAAGTGTTGCCAGAGGCAGTACAGTGAGCTGCTGGTGTCTGTGTCCTGATGGCGTGGTCGGGGTCGTGGTCGTGGTCTTGGTCGTGGTCGGTGTTTCTGCTCCTGCTCTGGTCCCTGTGCTCAGCTGAACACTCCGAGTTCCAGGGGTCAGTGTTGACCTACTACCCCCTGACCACCCACAGGAACACATCGGTCACGGTTTGTACCAGAGCAGCTCTGCCCGTGGCTCAGGGTCACACATTATCCTGGAGTTCAGCCTCCAGACCAGTGTATTTTTACTCAATTTCAATTGTAATTTGTTTGACATTTGAGGAACATTTTAGCATTTTTAGGTCTAAGAAAGATCAAGATGTTACATCGTCTGTATTGAGTCCATAGTTCTGAAGCAGGGAGTAACTTTTGCCAAACTTAACATTTTATATCATTTTTTCAGGTAGAAATTCGCTTCAAGTCAAATTCTAAGAGTTGCATCATAAACGAGTATTACTGTTCTTCTGAGGGATGTTCTGGGAAGTAGGTGGGGACCAGGGGGATATGTTCACGGGTGGAGGTGCAGGTGAGGAGGAGGTCCAAGTGAGGAGGAGGAGGAGGTCCAGGTGAAGAGGAGGTGCAGGTGAGAAGGAGGTCCAGGTAAAGACGATGTCCAGGTGAGGAGGAGGTGCAGGTTCTGGATGTACTGGAGTCTACTGAGAAGTTTGGAGGGTGAACTGTAGAAAAGGCGATCGAAGTCGTCGAGACAAAGACTTGGATGAGGGTTTCATCAGACTGAGGGGTGCTGCTGTAGAACCTGAGACTGGTCTCGGTCTTATTTCAGACTCAAGCGCATTGGGACTCGGTCTTGTCTTGGCTTTGATGGTGCTCGGTCTCGGTTTTGTCTCAGACTTGAGGTACGAGTGAAATCATATTTCATTACGGTCGGTAAATATCCCTGCAAAAGAATCTAACTGTAAATGTTACAAGCTTCACAAAACCCACTTGATTCAGTTTGAAGCAGTTTTCTGTAAAGTGCCAGTAGAAGTGGGATTAAAGAAGAGCTTCTCAAACTATGGCTGAGGGTCCAAAAATGGGCCACAGAGTGTTTATGTGCCGTTATTTTTAGTCTAATTAACATTGATCAGATCAAATGGAAATTGATTTATAAAAACATTGATATAAAGATGCCAAAAATAACATGCAAATAAATGTAGAAAATGACTAAGATGGTCTTGGTCTTGTCTTGGCCTCGACCTTTAAAAGTCCTGATCTTGTCTCGGTCTCAGCCCTCACAGGTCTTGGTCTTGTCCTGGTCTCAGGACCCTGTGGTCTCAGACTGGTGTTGGTCTCCATTAGTGCGTCTTGACTGTAACACTTCTGAGGTCAGGTCAGTTACAAGGCCCATGTTATGCTAATTTTCTGATCTCTATTGTAATCTATGTCCTCATAAAAACATACCTGGAGTTGTGCTTTGTTTCATTTTATCTTTTAACCATGTTAAAAGTCAAATATTATTGGTCTGTACACTGTTATGTTTTATTCAAAGACATGTTGTCGACAATGGTGCCAGAGGGTTTTAAAGAACCTTCCCTAAACACCCCAATCACAGTCGAGCTCCATCGTGAATAATAAAGAGCCTCAGTGTCGCTGCACGTGTAGTGGTGAATGTAAATACACAAACTGAACGTCCCGTACAGAAACACTTGGATGTGAATACTTGTGTTACACCCGTAAAAGGAACACAACTGGACTGTCCTCTGTGGCATCTCGCTCAACTGAGAAGGAACTGCTCAGCAACTGAAGCTGGACACGAGCATGACGATGTTATTGAGCCTTTTGCATTGACTTTATTACAAGTTCTGGGTGAGTGTTATTTCTGTAATATGTTTCAGTGGTTTACAGTGCATATGTGTGAAGTTTGTGTGCTCTCATGACACGAAGCTATGAAAAAAATGTGTTGCAACTGAGGCAAAAAATAACATGCAGAGACACCCCAGAGTCACACCCCAGAGTCACACCCCAGTGCACCACTGGAAATGCCCAAAATATCTGACTCTTCAAAATATGCTAATGTAGTTTCCTCTTTTTCTTTCTTGTAACTGTACAAAAAACCACTCACACATACTTTTTGTATTTGTAATAATTATTGAGTGTAGTATTTCCCATTTGAGCAGAATGGCACAGATATATTGTATAAGCAGCTCCTGAGGTCAAAATAAATCTGCTGTGTTCTGTCTGCATCTAATTCTAAAGTGTTTTACTGTCTGATGGGAATTAGCTGTTAGTTGTTTTTCAGCGCTGCTTTTGTGAGGACTTCTCTGTCTGTGTGACTTCACTTCAAACTGACTCCACTGTGACTGAGCCTCACACTGACCGGAGAAGCTCCACTCACCCCAGCCTCAGCTGAGTCCATATGGGCTCAATGTACTTAAACAAACTCAGAACAGTGAACTTAAAAATAATCTTCATGTAAAACCTCTTCGGGCAGATTTTTGATGATAAGCCGAGCACTCAATGGAAAGGAGGCTGTTAGAATAATTATGTATTTTATCCCATATTTTCTATAAATATGTTAGATTTATCCCATCTATTCTATAATCATATGTTAGAAATGTATGTGTGCTCAAATAACCTCTGTGTGCTTTTGCTGTGTACAGTCTGGCTTCCACTTGTTCTTCACTTGTTTTGGGAACTGAGAGATAATGTGGCGTCTTCTCTCAGACCAGAGAGAAACCGCAGCACCCAAACTCCTGGGTGCAGACGCTGTACAAGGACAACAGCCACACATTAATACTACAAAATTGTATTATGCATAATTGTGTACAATGTTATTGCTAACTTTGAGAGTGATAACATCATTCATTGTAACTAGGGACATTTCTAAATAAAAGCGAGGAGGCGGCATTGGGGCCTTCAGAGTGGATAGAGGTTGTACCTGAAGTGACGCTCTCTGTTCGTTCTCTGAATAAACTGAATAATCTCTTGTCTTTCTTCTTGTATTTTATAATGTTTAAACCTAACAAGGCAATTAGTCAAAAAGTCAATTAAGTGAGTGCTCTGTTTTCCTTACACTGTCAAATCTAATAAGTTAACCTTAGTTGAAAAAATTGAGGAAAACACTTGCCTTGAAAAATGTGACTGAAGTGAACTGTGAAACTAAAGCAGTAAATTCCTCTTTTCTCGAACTAGGCACAGCAAGTTAAGAAGTTAAGGGTGTTTTAGTTATTATTCATAGAACTCATGTTGTGAAGCTGTCAGTTACTTAAATCTGAAATATGTAGTAACTTTAAGAGTAAATTGATCTTACTCTGTAAAACCACAGAAAGTGATTGTCTGAAGTAAATGTTACTTATAAACACAAGTTAGAGTAAAAATAGGTTCTATAATTAAGATAGATCTGCATCGGGTACACAAGGACTTAAATATTTATTAGTCTTTGAACAAAAAAAAACCCCAAACTTTAGTTCAGTTTAAGTTCAAAACACATTGTAACATGTGCAACAATAAAATAATAAAGCTCGGTCGTTCCATGTAAACTCAACCAAGGCTCCGGCCCCGAGGGCTCAAAAACTGCTCGATGAAACAGAACAGGTGTAAATGGTGAAGTCTGAATGAACAAAAGGAGGATTTGGAGACTGAGTGAACAGAGGAGGATATAGATTCTGCCCTGGGATGTTTCTGGAATGAGTGGAGCTGTGGGAAAAACAGGGAGGAAAAGGAACAGACTGGGAAATGGAGCTGGACTCGGATCTGTTTCTGTCACCCATCCATCCATCCATCCATCTTCTCCCGCTTAATCCGGCTGGGTCGCAGGGGCAGCATGCTGCCCATTACTCTGTGCACCAGACCCAGATCCTATGAACCCCTCTGCAGGTGGTGAGCCACAGGAGGGAGGGATGTTTCTGTCACAAGGAAATGAAACAGTTTCACTTCCTGTTTTTCTCTCACTGTACTGCCTCTGTTGCCAGCGGCAGTACAGTGAGCTGCTGGTGTCTGCAGGCTGATGGCGGCGTTGTCGTGGTCGTGGTCGTGGTCGTGGTCGTGGTCGTGGTCGGTGTTTCTGCTCCTGCTCTGGTCCCTGTGCTCAGCTGAACACTCCGAGTTCCAGGGATCAGTGTTGACCTACTACCCCCTGACCACCCACAGGAACACATCGGTCACGGTTTGTACCAGAGCAGCTCTGCCCGTGGCTCAGGGTCACACATTATCCTGGAGTTCAGCCTCCAGACCAGTGTATTTTTACTCAATTTCAATTGTAATTTGTTTGACATTTGAGGAACATTTTAGCATTTTTAGGTCTAAGAAAGATCAAGATGTTACATCGTCTGTATTGAGTCCATAGTTCTGAAGCAGGGAGTAACTTTTGCCAAACTTAAACTTTAAAGTTATATTCTACTAAAAGCAGTTTAGATATATAAAATGTTATAATTGTGTAAAAAATAAATATAATTTCTTACAGGTGCAAATTCGCTACAAGTCAAATTCTAAGAGTTGCATCCTAAACGACTATTACTGTCCTTCTGAGGGATGTTATACTCTGTCACATAAAGTAGTGACCATTGATCAAGACTCCACAAAGGAGTTTTGCCAAACAGAAGCCGTCTGGACTCGGAAAGGTCCCACTAATGCACCGATGCCGACGAAGTGAGTCACGATGTTAAATGTTACATGTTACGCGTTATGTGTTTTTAAAGAAAAACCTGAAGCTGATTTCATCTTAAGGTTACTTCCAAACAACTGGACCAGCTCCACAGTGAATGGAGCCCTGAGAGTTAAAGGCTCCGCCCTGGTGGAGCTGAGGAGCCGCTCAGACACTGGACAATCCAACGCTTCTCCACAGACCACCATCCTGCCCGTCTATCGGTAAGTCCTGTGGCTCTAATATACGACATTTGTAATGTTATGGCTTCTTAAAGCTTTAAATTCTGATGGACAGAGTCCCCTGGAACTGTCCGAGGAACATCCGTCTGTTGACCTTTGACCCTGATGGAGATCAGGTCCGGTGCAGGTTTGCTGATAACAGCAGAGACACAAATGAGTGTGGGCAGTGCACTCCACCCTCTGTGCTCCGCCTGGCACCGGTGAGACACTTCACACCTGAGCTGGAATTGGACTGAATGGAAATGTCTTCATTTTGCTCCTTCTTTGTAACTGGAGGCTCCTTCTCTCTCAGAGCTGCAGTCTGTCGTTCAGCTCGTCCAGCAGCAGCACTGTGGGCCTGTACCCAGTGGAACTCATGATGGAGGACTTCCCCACCTCTGACATGGTCCTGACTCAAAGTGGTGGATCTCAGGAGAACAGGAGAACCAGCGACCCCATCAGCAGACTGGCAATCCAGTTTTTGTTTTCAGGTCAGTTAAAAGGTCCATGTTATGCTAATTTTCTGATCTATAGTGAAATGTTTTTCCTCATCAGAAACACACCCAAAGTTGTGCTTTGTTTGATTTTAACTTTTAATAACACAGTAGAATAACTTGTTTAAAAATATATATCAAATCAGCATTTTTAAAAATAATTATTTTACTTGCCACTGAAAAAAGTTTAAGGAACCCTTTGAAAACACATCAAATCTCAGTGTGAATATGAATCTATATAAACATGGACAGTGTCTTAGGAACAAAAATATGCTCCTTTTTAATGGAAATGAACAGCAGCTGCACTGGGGCAGCACCACTGACACAAACAGGATCTGCATGTGGAGGTCATTTCAAGTTTGGTGCATTTGGTGTTTTTTGGCTGGTTTCTCACTAGTGCTGCTTTAGCTACCAACCTCTCCATGATATCACATTCAAATAAACCATTGCAGGAGATTTAATGTGTCTCCAGCACAATCTCCAGAACACAGAGGAGATTTCAGGAAACAGGCAGTTACTCTTGGAGACCTGAACAGAGCAGCAGAAGATCCTCACCCCCACAGAAGGACCCATATCTGCCCCTTTGTGCAGGAGGACCAGGCTGAGCACTCCCCGTGCCCCTTGCCCCACAGAATGACCTCCAGCAGGAGGTTTCTGCCCAAACAATCAGACACAGACCTCATGAGGGTGGTTTGAGGGCACCACGTCCTGTAGTGGGTCTGCACTGCCCAGCACCATGGTGTTCCACTGGCATTTGCCATCACACCAGAATTGGCAAGTCCACCCCGGGTGCACTGAGTTTTCCACAGATGTGAGCAGGTTCACCCTGAGCTCCTGTGATAGACATGAAAGAGTCTGGAGAAGATGAGGAGAACGCTCTGCTGCCTGACACATGGTTCAGCACGAGCAGATGGTGGGAGGTCAGTGAGGGTCTGAGGAGGCAGATCTGTGAAGGGACGTCTCTACCACCCAGAAAATGACAATCTGACTGCAATTAGATATCGATTTGAAATCCTTAAACCCATTGTCAGACCCTCCACTGGTGCAGCAGGTCCTGAGTTCCTCCTGATGCACGACAACATCCAGCCTCATGTGGTAAGAGTCTTCAGACAGAACCTGGAGGATGAAGGGATTGACACAACTGATTCATCTGACTTAAACCTGACAAAACACCTCAGGGACATTACATCTGGGTCCATCAGACGCTGCCAGGTGTTTCCTCAGACTCTACAGGAGCTCAGTGATGCCCTCACACAGCTCTAAGCAGATCTAAACAGATCTGGGAGAACATCCCACAGTCTCCATCAGAGTCACGACACTGTCAAACTACACAAGCACATGGAGGCCAAACAAAAGACTGAGAGGAGTTTTGAGTTGCAGAAATTACATTTTGGTCTGACACATCATTATTTCACTTTGACTTTCAGGGTGTCAATAAAATTTACTGAACTTAACATTTTTATTTCCATTAAAAGAATTTGCATCCTTTTGTTCCAAAGTCACCTGTCCATATTTGTATAGATATCCAACATATTTTTTCACACAAGATCTGATGTGTTCCTATAATGTGTATTTTTTTATTACTCTTAAGACTGTTATGTCATCTGAAGCCTAGTGATACAGAATACATATAATAACTGATAAACATTCAGAAAACACAGTTCTAAACACAGACCTCTGGTTGTTCCTGTAGTGGAGTCTGCAGCTCCCTCGTGCTCCCCCGGCCTGTACCTGCCTGTGTTTGTGAAGCCCACCCCACAACATGAAGCTCAGATCTATTCTGTGGTCAATGAAACTCTTCAAATCTACATCCAAGCCCAGGCCCGAGAGTCCACGTGAGTCCAGACTCACCAAACACTCAAACACAGTTCCCTGTTATTGTCTGTAAAGTGAAGGAGCCCATTGGTCACCTCCCAAATACGTGTGGGGTCCCTCAGGGGTCGATACTGGGGCCCTCTTCTCATGAGGTGCATTGTTTTTGTTAGACCATTATCCAATCAGAAAACAGAATGAGCCTCACATGAGCCTCTCATTTGGGTCAATGCTTAAATCCAAATGTTTTAAACCTAAAAGTGTCTCTGGTCTGAACAGTCCCTAAACCCCAGAACCTGCTCCAGTCCTGAGTCGGTGCTGGTGCAGCCTCTGCAGCTCAGGGAAGGAATCTAGTGGTTCTGAGCTTCACATGAGACCAGAACATAAAACTTTTATGTATGTGTCCTGTGTGCAGGTTTAGGCACTGGCAGATTGTAACTTTTTAAAAACAGTAACAGAGCAGGTTACATACAGCACCCACATTTAAAATATGTTTATTGTACATGTCAATTAACACTGTGGTGATTTTGTGTTGTAGGATTTCTGATGTTCTGTTCAGTGGCCCTTCAAACATGACCAAAGCTAAGTCCAGGGATCAGTTTGTTCTGAGCTGGGCGCCCTCTAGTGTTGAAGCTGAGAAAGGTTTTCCTGTGTGCTTCGTGGCTGAGGCTGTTCAGGGGTCTGTGCCTGTAACATCTGGATTAAAACAGGTTCAAATATTCATCACTATTATCATCATAAAGTTGTTTTATTTCCACAGTTCTGCAAAGTTTCACTCTGAACATCGGTGTGTTGTTGTGCACGTCACAAATGGTGAGTTAAACCCAGCTGAGGATAGTTCATTTTTCTCTTATTTAACTATAATCTTTGCAAATTTTATTTCATTGCATCAGAGCGTTTTAAGAAAAGTCACATAAGAGCTTGTTTAAAGGTTCAGTTTGTAACTTTCTTTAGGAGGCACTCCACCTGCATGATTCCATGGAAATAGAAAGTTAAAACCATATGTTGGAACATTTTTCATTGAGGTAAAAGGAGAAATTCAGTTTTGTCAACTGGACACAAGTTCACTTGTTCAAATATGTTTCTCAGCTCATCTAAGCTGCTTCAGTTCTGCTCAGACTCTGGAGGACACAGACTTGTATCTGTCTGAAGGGAGGAGCTACTGACAATGAAATGACTCAGAAACTGACACCAGTTTGTTTACAGTTTGTGTTTGTAGCTCCACCTGTTGAACTTGTCCTGAGTTTGGGGTCATAATTATCAGAATAATCCAGGCCATAATGGGGGTTTACACCTCTGGGTCTGACCTGGCTCGTCCCGTTGTTTTCTTAGTTTTGATTTAGTTTTGAGGAGAGAGTTATAAATGGGAGATAGATGGTGACTGGGGTCCCCATTTCTGTTTGAGGAAGGATTCTCTTTTTTAGCAAAAACAGCCTCTTTAACTCCCTTCTCAAACCAGTTCTTGTCTCAGGCTCAGATCTGTACCTCACTGTCCTCAAAAGAGTCACTTGTGGCTTTTAGGTGGAGGTGAATGGCAGACTGAGGTCCTTTTAGGTGGAGGTTTATAGCAGACTGAGGTCCACTGTTGCTCTCTCGTCTGTGTCTCTCTTCCTCGTATGAAGTGACTGTTTTGAATTTCTCTTTTTGCCGTGGATTCTACCTGGACGACTGAGGGATTTTATACACATTTTCCATGGAGACAGATGATGTTTTAGGCCAAAAGAAACAACTTTTCCATGGAAACGAGCAGGTGGAGGCCACACTACAGACAGTCGGGCCTTTTTTTCAGACCAAGTTTTAGTTTCTTTTCATACCCGACAGTTTTGACTGATCACGTGATGTTGCTGTGACGTTGATTTAAAAAGGTTTTGGTGCTGTCGTCCGGTGAGGCAACAGCGCCATCTGCAGTCTGGCTTCTTCAGGACAATATCCCAGGAGTGTGAGAGTAAAAAAGCCCCCTCGTCCCGGTTTAAAGTCCTGCCTCCTTAAAGGGGAACTCCGGCACATTTGAAGCTAAAGTCCATTGCTAGATTTGGTCGAATCCTGTCAGACGCCAAAAAACGGTGCAGGTCAGTGGTGCCTTGGTGGAGATCTCACCTCTTTGATCTGTTCAAGGCAGCCAACTAGCAAAGCGATGGGGCAAATTCTTAACTTCCGTGTAAAACGCCAATTTGCACACTGAAGAAGCTTAACACCACTTTCTAACACATCTTACAACGAGTCGAACAAACAAAACGCTCTGCCTGGTTCACTCATTAGTGTCTGGAAAACACCCGTGCTCCTCTCACACACCTGGGATTCTGTCCTGAAGAAGTCAGACTGCAGATGGCGCTGTCGTCCTGCCTCCACCGGTAGAAAGTTCTGTTCAAATCAGCTGAGTGAACACGTCACAGCGACATCACATGAGCAGTGTGAGGAAGACCACGAACTCAAACTTGAAACAGGGATCGATTTAAGTAATTTAGTTCAATTGGATTTCTTGTATTTTAGTCAAATCAACACAAGCAAAATTAAAAATGCTTCCATTTTTCATGTTGACGCAAAAGTAAAAGTAAAGTAAAACCTGTGCCGTGTGATTTACAATAATCTGCAGCAACTAATTTGAGATTATTTTTCTTCCCAGTTACTGATCTCAACGCCTCGTCTCCGGTCAGATCCTCCTCAATCTTCAGCCTGGCTTTAATTCTTATATATGAATATTTTTGTTAAAGTGAAACTAAACTCTGGTCCACTGTTCCTAGTCATTTTTTGGCAATTCCCACAGAAACTAGGTACATTTACAACTTTCTGATTAAAAAAAAACAAAACAAAAAAAAACCACAATTCTAAACCTGCTCCCTGCAGCGACCTCTGCAATTTCAAGTAGTTGGTGACATCACAACAGACTGCCCTGTCAGGAGTTTAAGATCCAAACACCAGGCTCCATTTGAAATGTGCTTGTGGGCGGAGTTTGGATGTTTAGTCCCATTTTATTGGATGACGGGGAGGGTCTAACTCAGGGGTAATTATTTTTTCCATGGGGCCACATGAGAAACAGACAGTGTTGTGGGGGAATGGGCCAAAATGCTTAATTCAATTCTGCATAATATGAACTGTATTTCTTTATAAAAAGCAGTAAATCTCAAACACTGGTCGGACTGATCAGAGTTTCTGTTCTGACTCAACAGTGAAAAAGTGAGTCTGTCTTACAAAAAATGTCATTTACAAAACACCTCTAAAATAAAAGCAATACAGCGTTGGTCCATGCATGAGGTAAAACGATAAAATCTGTTTATTTTGTGATTCAAATGATCTTAAACGGATCAGTTAGAGTCGACCAAAGAGTCGAACATGTTCAGGTCTGGTCTAAAACCCAAATAAATGGTCGAAAGGTCTTTAGTAACAGTGGACAGTGAAATAAAAACAATCATAAGGAAACATGAATAATACTGCAATATTTTGTTAAGTGAGAATATCGAGTATTGTCTTTAAAACTGAGTCTAAAAAGTCTCTAAAACTATTCATGCACTGATGCTTTGTTATAATATTGTCTGAAAGTTTTTATGCAACATTCTGCTTCTGCTTTCATTAAAGATCCTACATTTTGGAAAAAAAAACAGATTCTTGTGAGTTTTTAAGAACACATGATGGGTCTGACTTACAAACGTCCATACAGTGAAATCCTGCTTATGTATTTGACAAAACGCACAGAAAAACAACTTTTAACTGCATGAAACCTAAAGCCTGATAATACATTTGATTTTAGAATCATTTGAGCCAAAAATGCAGTTTAATATTTCAAGTTTAGTAATCATAATGTTTGTTACTTAACCATTTTCTTTTCTTTTTCTTTTCTTTTCTTTTTCTTTCTTTCTTTCTTTCTTTTTCTTTTCTTTTCTTTTTCTTTTCTTTTTCTTTCTTTTCTTTCTTTTCTTTTCTTTTCTTTTTCTTTCTTTTCTTTCTTTTCTTTTCTTTTTCTTTTCTTTTTCTTTCTTTTTCTTTTCTTTTCTTTTCTTTCTCTTTTTTCTTTTTTTTTACCTGTCGTTTGCACATTTTCTCTCCTTTTTTTAAAAATGTTTTTTAAATGTTTGCACTGATGTGGGAGAGGACAGCAATTTCATCTGTGCTATAGATCTTGTATGTATATGCACATGTGACAATAAAGAGAAATTGAATTGAATTGTTGAGACTATGATTTTAAAACTTTAAACATATTTTAAGTTATCACCATGAACTCACTGTTTTAAATGTAACTTAGACTTAAACTTAATTGATCCACAAGGGAAATTATTTGGACACAGGATTTCACACATCATAATATAACATAATATAATACAAAAGGTAATAGATTCTAAATAAGTAGCAAAAAAAGATTAAATAAGTGTTTATGTACAAGGGTCAATTTCAATCCAGTTGAAAAATTTAGTTTCAATTGAACTTTTTCAAATATTTCCAGTGTCAGTTTTGCATAAATTTATGTTTGACGTTTATATGAAGCATTTTTAGTGTTTTTTATGAACATGAATTGGCGACGAGCTTAAAAAACATCATGTGGTGCGACCGAGAAGAACCTTAAAATAGTTTTATTTTCTAAAACATGTTGGATGTTCATCTAAGTCTGAGTCATATGAACATGAGACTGAGATTTGAACAAATGGACACGGACAATATTTGTTTGAATATTATGGAGGAAATATCGATTCAAGAAAGAGGAAATTTCACGTGGGACTAAAAACACTTGAGAAAATCTGAGAAAAAAGAAAGAAAATAAATGTGATTTATTTATTCAAGGTAAATTTTTTTAAGTTCTTCTGCATGTTTTTTGTCCTTAAAGTGTCAAATGTTCATGTGGTGCGACCGTCCGCCCTTAACTCAGGATTTTTAAACTTCTTTAAAATGACTCTAAATCTAATCACATTTATTTTTTTTGGTGTAAAGTCATAGAAAATCCACTTTAAGTCATGGAAAAGTCATGGAAATGTTTTGAAATTTTGTCCGCGAAAAGACTGAAATAAACGGCGTGACTGTTCTGTGAATATACTTTATAGATGATTCACCACTGAAGCGCAAACGGAGAGAATCCACCTGCCCTTATTGAGAGTAAAATGTGTGTCCTGAAGTGTGGTCTTTTCAAATGTTACCGGATCAATACGCTGCAGCCTGGCATTTCTATTAGATGAGACTTTGTGAACCTGCTCTGCTCTTCCACTGCTTTGCTTTAGCGAGTTTCATTTTAGCCTAAATCACCCGTGAAAAGTTTGAACACAGCCCCATTCACGCTTAGTTCTTTTAGTACTGTACTTTTTTAGTGTTTTCATTTAAAAGAAGTGTAACAGACACATTTTTGGACATAAAACCTCATTTCCTCATGAGCCAGTCTGTTATAAACGTGTAAACACTTAAAATATTCCATCCAATCCTTGTTTTTCTTGTGTTTGCAGAGGTCGCTAGTGCTAGGCTAGTGCATGTCAATGGGTTTAGTTAGCCTGACGCTAAAAACAGTCGTACCCACTCCACAAAACACCCAAAACCAAACAGTTATTCCCCCAGACTGTCCATGTGAACGTCTGCGTCGATAGAATCATTTTAGAAGTAAAACTGACGTTGCATTTCAAGGATTTATGTCTGAGCAGCAGTGAGTTGTACTTCCTGTTAGCCGCGGAGTGATATCTGAGAAAATAGTCCCTCAAAATTTCGAAGATTCATGCGACGCAAGGTTAGTTTTACCTCTAAAATTATTCCATCGACACAAACTTTCACGCTGACAGTCTGAGGTGATAATAGATTTGGTCAAATACAGAAAAGCAGCTTAAAACGACGAAAACGCAATAAAAATTTGACTATATTGGGTCACATGTTCATCATTTTCCTTCGTTTCACAATTTTATTATAACCAATCACCAAAAAAAGGAGGTGTCACAGATTTTTATTATGAAATTCTGGTCACCCGATGTGTTCACGGACACGCCGAGGTAGGAAATTACAGCACCAGTGACCACAAGTTACACAAGTTTTGACTTATTTTGGCTTTACCTTTTATTTACTTGCGTCAGTCACAGTTTTGATGCCTTAAGTGAGAATCTACAATGTCAATGATCGAAGAAATAAAGAAGAAATTAAAAGAGTAAAAGAGTTTAAAAGCCTCTTCTGAGTCTGCGTCGGTTTCAAAAGAAAATTCCACGTGAGAGTTTGAGGTGTTTTTGATATAAACTGTTGGAGGAGACATTAAAGTCCGGAGGTTTACACTTTATATTTGTCGGTTCTGTGGCTGAATTCCTGCAGAGGGTTTTCACGTTTTGTCGGAGTGACCCAGATATCGTGCTCCATCGCCTGTTGTCAAAGCCGCTGGATTAAAATGGATAAACACCTCATATAAAGTCTATTCATTTCCCGAGCTCTATTATTTCGGGTCTCGTTCGGGGGGAGGATGGAGCGGGACTGGACGTGGGCGAGAGGGAAATGATGCCCAACTGATGCCCAAAACACCACAGGCCTTTTGTAACGTGCAAACATCAGGCAACCAGCTCCTCTTCAAGGTTGTATGGAGGATTTTTTTTGTTTAAATAGTCACTGATATCATTAGAAACACGCAGCAGCCTTGTAATTATGA
>KN498857.1:12976-29077 GCA_000787155.1 Scartelaos histophorus | reverse complement strand
ATAAATATAAATAAATAAATACATTTGTAATAATAATACAAAATAATAATAACTCATAAAATAATACAAAAATTAAATAATACAAACATGTAATAATAATAATAATTAAATAATAAGTGGACTAATAAAAAAAAATCTAAATCAACCAATTATTCGACCAAACAACTAAAGGACTGCACCTATATATTCTCAAGATTAGCAGCTCTGATTTTGCAACTCCAAAATAGCTCATGTTTGATCTCTCTCTCTCTCTTTCTTTATTCTTTTTTTTAGGGCTGAACTTTTACTGCAATCAGCCCACTGCATACTCCTGCGGTGGACTCAAACAGCCGTCGCATGTAGCCTCCAGTTAGCCTCACCCGCACGAAATCTGCACATGGCGTTGCAATTAGCCAAACCATGCATTATGCAGTTTAGGCAATAAAAATCATCACATTTTGAACTGCTAATGGGCCGTAATTATACATTTTTAAGATTTTTTGCTAAATTTCTTCTCAGCTTCAATAAAAGTCAACCTGTAGAGCAATTAAAGCAGCAAAACATCACACTCCCGGGAGCAGCTACTGACAGATGTTGACAATCACATAGCAAATAGCAATGAAAATATAATTTGACCGCAATGCATTCTGGTCTATTGAGTCTTTTTATGATGTTGTGAGTTATGTAGCAGAATCGCACTTATCTCAACACATTAGCTCCGTATTATCGCTAATATAATAATCTGGAAGTGTTAAATTATCTTCGGTTTATCTCTGTCGCTGGGAACTTTTTGTTATTTTTCTGTAATATGATAATATATAAGCTGTTAGGGTTTGAACAACTTGACTAATTATGAACAACTGCGACTAAAGTGCTTCATTCTGCTATGTATTGATTACAGCAAATGTGTTTTTAATGATATTGTACGTTTTTTCTGCTTTAAATGTAGTTAAATGTGGACAAAGATGAGATGTGCATTCTTACATGAGCAAGGTCGCCTCTCCACAGATCTGACCTCATTTTGACAAAAGGTCTCAGTGGTGTTGTGCAAAGCGTTTACATAAAAACCTTGTGATCTGTGCATCGTGACCACTGAGTAAAAGTCCTGCTCAAGGTTTGGTCTTGAGTGTCAGCTGTTACCATGTGGTCGAGTTTGATTTTATAAGTTTTATTCTTTCCCCGTCGCTGCTATTTCAATATTAGTCTCTGTAACACACTTTTTATTTTGTTTGCTTGTCCATTATTTATCTGCTTTACACCTACTATGCTATTTTCTGATTTTATAATGTTGTTTCCTCATCAAAAACATACTTGGGTTGTTTTATTTTATTCACATTTAGGCTTAGTTCTTCTCTCATAATGAAAACACTTTGCAATGTCATGTGGTAATACAGGAAGTGCTCCACTGTATTTTTAAACTCTACATCTTCAAGAGAATCTTTGTGGATTATTTCAGACCTGGAATTGCCCATTTTTACTGAACTAAAGGTAAAAGTAGCTGTTAACTTGAAAACTACCATTCCATGAGCATTTTCATCTTGGAAATTGATATTTATGGATTACTGAAATATGTTAATGAAATAAAGCACATGACTTCAAGCTTACAAAAGTCAATGTTGTGTAATATAGCAGCGGTCCCCAACCCCTGGTACCAAATGACCCACAGACCGGTTCTGGTCCGTGGATCATTTGGTACCGGGCTGCACAGAAATAATAAATCACTTTATTTATTTCAGAATCTGAAAGATATTTTATTTCGAAAAATGACCCGATTCTCTGTTACATCCGTCTATGTCGCTCTTGACGCAGGTCCAGGCTCTTCTCGGTCACCGCTAAAATAAAACCCAGGAGCAGCAAAATGAGTAAAAAACACGTCTCTGGAAGGAGCAGCAAAATGAGTAAAAAACAAACGTCTCTGGAAAGTTTCTTTGCAAAGGGGAAAAGTCCCAGCCAGGAGACAGAAGAGGAGCCTACGACTTCCAAGAAAAAGAAAGCTACATTTAATAGACAATATCAGGAGTCCTACTTAAAATGCGGATTTATCCCAACAGGAGATTCCCACTGCACCGAGCTGCTCTGCATAATATGCGGCGACCGACTCTCGAATGAGGCAATGAAGCCTCAAAACTGCTTCACCACTTGGAATGCAGCTCATATCATATTATTTTGTTGTATTTATCCGCCGCACCTTAAACGCCTGTCCCTGAACATATTGTCTGACATTACACCGGTCTGTGGGGCAAAAAAGGTTGGGGACCGCTGTTATATAGGATCTTTAATTAACTGCATTGTCATTTTAATGAAGATCCCTGAAAAACACGACATTGATCGAGTTTGTTTAATCCCACACAGACTTGCACCTCCCGTCTCCGTCTTCAAGTGTATTTAGTGATTTTTTTTCTACTTTCTAAATTAACCTTTTCCATTATTGACAGACATTTTCATCACTATAGACTCACTTTGCGTCACAATGAGAGCCAAAGATGAAATCCATTAATAAAAAGTCAATCGTGGAGTCAATAAGGCAATTTCGCCCGATGGTTAGATCAACAATAGCTTATTAAGACTCCTGCCGGTAAGAACATTGAAGCATTCTGTGAAAACTCTAATATGATTATGATCAGAATAATGTGCAGTATTGAGCTGGGGGTGGGAGGTGCAGGGCGGGCTGGTCTTGGGACGACCTCTTTCCAGGATTGATCGTGTGGACCGGAGCGACTCCAGCCCAAACAACACGGGCCGGGCTGGAGAGACAAGCTCTGAGCTATTGTGTTATTAACTTACTGTGGAAGAGGGAACTGGAAATAGCCTGTGCTGGAGGCTTGTGGGGGGACACTGCGGGAGTAAAGAGGGAGAAGCCCGCTAAACTCAATTTGTAATGTAATCCTGGGCATTGCCGTTGACTGAAATCCTCCTCAATCTGCAGCTAGTAAACAGCCCGAGTACACACAGAGTTATCATGTTCTTTTCATTCCTGTCCGCTCACAAAAACACTTTAATTTAGTAGTTTTTATTTATTTATTAACAGAATTCATTAGATTTCTCATTGGTGTCTTCGCTCTCACATGTTAAAGGTCCAATATTATGCACTTCTTATGAGCTTTATAATCATTAAAACGTACTAGGAGTTGTGCTTTTTGTTTGTTTGCAACCTTTTATTATTAGTCTGGCTACATTTCCAAACCTGAAAATGCTCTATTCCACCTCGTGATGTCATGCAGTGCTAGTTTTTAAGCCTAACTTTACCTTTAGTTCATAAGAGATTGGCTGAAAGTATCCAAATGATTCTAGTGAAGTTGTGTGGAGTTTAACTGTCAGCTTACTGAGGCGATGTCAAACAAGAGTCCAGGAGACTTGATGTAGTTGCGTATGGTTTCTTTAATTCCGAATCAAGCAGATGCAGATACAGGTCATCATTCAGTGGTCTCCTCAACACAGTCTCTGTCAACCGTCTCTATATTGCGGTGGAAGTAGGAGGTTTAAATACTGAAGACCTCGGCTCACATGTCATAGTATTCTTTGTTTTACAACATCTTGTGGTAATCATTTGACTAGCAGTATGTTTTCAATACAATGGCCTGTACTATCAAGAGTTAATCATTTACCCAGCAGGCGGCATGGTACCTTGAGTTTAAACACTTTTATCAGCAGGATGCTCTCCAGCACAATGACAGCTTTAAGTTTGGGCAGATCACTGGCCACACTTTCAACCCCCGTGATGACCACATATTCACCAGTCCCTTCAACTTTACCCCAGTAACCTTTCTAACACACAGAGAACACATAAAATAATGAAATTCTAAGACAATATTCCTCACAAGTACTTCCTGTTTTACCAGATGACGTCACAAGGTGGAACAGAGGGTTTCCTGTTTGAGGGAAGAACTAAATATGCAGGATGTGTGTTAAACGTGTGAATAAAAGACAAATCCAGGCATGTTTTTCATGTTTTTCATAAGGAAAAATAGCACAGCATGGGACCTTTAATGTGCTATAATATCCAAGTCGCATTAAATTAATCCAGGAGCACATTTGTCAAGTTTTTCAAAATAAGAGCTGTCATTTATAGCGTTTAATGGATTAGTTGACCCTCTTTGCTCAGCTCTGTTACCCTTTAGAAACACGATCATCTTAAGAGGACACTTTGACCTGTCAACACCTCCTCCTCCAATAACAAACAGACTGTGGTGGATTTAAAGAGACGATAATAGACACATCAGTCTTTTCTTTTTAAAATGAGCATGGACAGTTCAAGGGGATCTGCAACTGTTATCAATTTGATTTGTATATTTTTACAGATTCTTGCTCTGAAGTCTGCTGTGTAATCAGGGACTATTTCTTTGTCCGTGTAGATGTTTTAGTATTATAAATAGAGATGGGAAAAATACTTTGAAAATGCATTGAGTTACAGAATACCTGCATTGACATGTTTTTTATAATGTATTCTGAAACCAGAGTACTTTATGTTGAATACTTTCAGATCAAGCTGCATTTAAATTATAGTGTAAAACGCAACATAGGATTAAATGCAGCTTCATGTTTGTGTCTTTGGTTTTTAAAGCGTTTCCTATCACTCACTGGAAAAATCACACGCACTCACCACAAGAGCAGAGTTGTTTGTTTTTTCTCAATAATTATGGCAGTTTAAAACCTAGAGTACATGATAAATACCATCATGTATTCCTTTGATTTTAGTAAACTGTATTTTGAAGGCCGCCAAATGAAAATGTAACTGAACTGGAATAGTAACTCAGAATTAGTATTTAGAGTATGTATTCTGTGTTCATGTATCCAGTTATTTCCTAACATGGAGAGAAAAAAATCAGCTCATTTGACCCCACGAGCTGATTTTTATGCAATTATTTATATTCTTTTTTTTTTCTTTTCTTTTTTTTAATATTGAAAGATTGGCCTACCTCACCATTTTGAGCAGTTTCTTGTTGTGCCTTTGAACAACTGGAGTTGAGATATTGTAAAACTATTTAATTTATTTTTATTTTTTATTTCATTTTATAGAGTTCTATTCTAAAGATTAGCCCAAAGCCCAGCTTATCTCAAAACCATTTCAGAAGGTTGCTGTAATGTTAAAAAGGTAATAAAAGAAATGTGAAGTTGGAACTGTGTCTTTTCATAATTTTTTGTTGGCGTTAAGTAATTTGATTACTTGTGACAAGACGACGCAATTTCATTAGTTTTTCTGAAAGTGAAAAAATACATTGTATTCATACAACATATTACTTTGAACTTATGTAAGATTTTGGCTCAAGCCAGGATGAAAATATAAGTTAATGCAAAGCATAAATTGCAAATTACAAGTAGAAATTATTTTTTCATTGTATTTGAAAACTTTCCTTGGTTTAAATAATATTTTTTAATTAATGTTACTACATTATTTACTTTGTTCAAACATTTTTTTTTTTAATTTGAGAAAAACTAAAAAAATTAAATGTGACAAGTTGACACAATTTTTTTACATTTTTACAGTGTAGGCCAGTGTGGCTGGTTATAAAGCGCTTTTGTCATCTGCAAACCAGGAAGTAGCATCATTAGCCATTGCAGGACACTGACCACACTCACCACACTGACCACACTGCCCTGTCCTCTGAAAGTCGTGAAACATTATAAATATGTTCTAGGAATTAGGAAAGTGATGAATAACTTTGCTACATGGACATTTCTTTACATGGAATATCCCACAGTGCAGCATTAAGCATATCTGACTTGCATTTGTTCACTTACAGGTGTTTGTAGCTCATACATTTCTAGAAAACATGAATTCTTACTGTAGCCTTGCTTCATGGTAAATCTTACCGTTAACTTGTGTCCACTGGGATTATCGAGTTTATTTCCTTACTGCAGAATATTCAAGGCAAAGCAGTAACATCTTCTTGGAGATAAGCTGGAAAAGTTTTGTATAAGTAAGTCAATTTCAATTCAGTGGATTTATGTAAAGCCCAAAATCACAACAGCACTCGCCTTTTTTCATGTTTTGATGATAAAACTCAGGTACAGCATTTTTAACATGTTTCTTTTAACATCTATTCCCATGACTCTCAGCCTTTGTGTGTTCAAAGTGACCAGACTGTGGTCAAGTGTGGAGCTTTTGTGGGATGTATAATACCCAGTGATGGAGCAGAGGCCCGGCCCATTCACCTCGGCTGTGTTTGATCTGTCAGTGTGAGAGAGACGATCCCTCTGTTAACTACCAGCTGTCAGGCTCCTGGTTATGCCTCTGAGATGGTGAGCAGTTTTCTATCAGTCATGGAGAAACCCGAATACCGTATTTTTTGGACTATAAGGCGCATCTAAAATCATGACATTTTCTCAAAAATCCACAGTGGCCTTATAACCCAGTGGCCTTATGTGTGACCTTTGGTTGTGTTTAACCTCCAACCGATTTGATGTTGTCCACATTAGTCTAATAACGTATTAGTGGGCGAGTCAGGAGGAGTAATATGTTGGCGACATATAGGGCGACTGTGCAACATACCGGTAGTTCTGCCGTGTGCTGTACAAGAGACATGCACCATGCAGATTTCAGGTTTTGTATTTTTGTGTTAAAACTGAACAATGTTGAGAGGGATCCGGGCATGTTTGATGCCCAAATCACCATTAAACTTGTATTTTTGTGTTAGCTACAACTGAGAGTTATTGTAAATGACCTGAATAAAGTTCGATTTATCCGACACGCGTTTTGTTTCGCTTATTGCGCCTTATAATCCGATGCTCCTTATGTGTGGACAATGACACAACTGACATATTATTTGATACTGCGCCTTATAATCCGGTGCACTTTATAGCCCCAAAAATACAGTATACAGATCTCCAGGAGAGAGAAAAAAAAAGGAAAATTGTCCGTCATTTCAAAGAGTCAAAGCAACTGTATATATTAGTATTACATAAACTGAACTGAACAGAACTGAATATTCTTTGAACTTTTTTTCATTCAATTCAAATTTTTGGGGATACTCTATATACTACGAGTCAAAGGTTTGGACTCACCCTCTCATTCAGCGTTTTAGGTATTTACTGAAGGTATTTACTGAAATTTAAAATTCCACTATATAAAAGTAATTGCAGCAGTATTTATAGGCTCTTTATCTGAAAAGGTTTAGCTGCAATAGTCCAGATTGTTCTACTTTTCACAATGTTCAGCTGCCAGAGTGAAGTTTTTCTGCCACAAATACTAACAACTAGCATACGAACAGCGCACCAACCTACAACCAAAAAGCAGTTTACAAAGCATTCATCTAAAAATGTAGAAAACAACTAATGTGGGCTGTGTTTGATATTTTAGCAATTAAAATCTCAACAACAGTTATCTCGGCGGGCTTCACAAAATTGTTAAATTAGCAAACAGAGATGTCAGAGAATGAAACGGAATAAGAAAAATAATAATAATTAATAATTCAAAAATACAGAATGTCCAACAACAAGCAGCAAATGGACAATTGTCCCAGCATCTCAAAAAAAACCAAAAAAAAAACAGTGGGAAAAAAACCGAGAAACCTCAAGGAGATCCGCAGTGATGTGCCGGTCTTTTATTTCTTTATAGTCCAACATATCTTAAATTTCAATAACTGCGGTTGAAAAGATGGTCAGGTTTAATCTTTTTGAAGTTTAATTTGTAAAATATAATATACTTGCTTCAGTTAAATGTACCATAGTGGCTTGGCTAATAGCTAGAAAGTTCAGTGTTCAGTTTATATGTTCTTCCTGTGTCTGGGCGGTTTTACTTTTGTTTCCCCATCAACAAAAAAACATGCACAATATGTAAAATCTTTCAATTAGTCTCAACGACACCTAGCTCCAGATATGAGATGTTTCCCTTGAATAGCACCATGTGAAAGGCCCATTTTGACACTCTCTTTTTTCCATCTTTTTTCCATCTACAATCTCACGTGTTAACAACCAGCTGTCGGCCGTCTGCTCCCGTTGTAACTCCGAGCGGGTGAGCAGATTCCTATCAGTCATGACTTATCTCCCGTTTCTGTGTAGCTTTAACACTCTTCGCTCTTCCACATGTTGAAGAAAAGCCGAAGGAATTGTCACAAATGAGTGTGGGAGGTGCGCTTGATGGATGCTCTGGGGCCTTTCGGACGGGTGGTACCGACAAAATAAACTTTATACCACTGCTGTGACAGTATTAGTACACCATTCCCAGAAAGCAGGTCAAACACGCCATACATCAGTGTAATTCTAGTCTTCAGAGATTCTTCAGCTAAGTGTTTTTCCATATGTACTCATGAAAACTTTTTTATATTTCTGTATAGGGGTAAATTTTCCTATTTAGTTTTTAATGGTTGTGTGCTTCTCTTCCCCAGAGCAATATAACGCCTGGATTACAACGTGGTTTTACTTTTACTGTGTCACCTTTGAACTGCTTTTGTTTGAATGATTTGGGATCTTTATAAGTCATATGTGGAATATTTTCTTTCTAGCTTTGTTAATGTACATTACTTCCAACAATACTGCGAAAATTAAGAATATTCCTGGAAATCTGCTGCATGCATATATGTGTAAGGATTTTGAACAGGCACATTTTAAAATTTTGTTTCTATTCAACTTTTTCAAATATATACAATGTCAGGTCTGCATAAATCTATGTTTGACATTTATATTAAGCATTTTTAGTCTTTTTTATATACATGCATTGATTGCGATTTAAAAAAATGTCATATGGTGTGACATAAAATTGTTTTATTTTCTAAAACTTGGTTGGGATATTAATCTAAGTTCTGTAATATGAACATGATATTGGGTTTTGCAAAAGTGAAAATATATTTGTGTGGATATTATGGAGGAAATATCTACTTAAGAAAGCTGAAATTTCATATGGGACTAAAAACACTCAAAAAAGAAAGAAAATACATATAGATTATTAGATTATTATTAGATTATTATTAGATTTAGAGTAATTTTAGAGAAGAAGTTTAAAAATCATCAGTTAAGTACAAAAAACATGCAGAATAACTAGTGATTTCAGAAAAAAATGTTTGGTTTTATGCAAGTCAGACGTACTACAGGTATTTGGGGAAATATTGGGGAAATTTGAAACTTTTTAACTGAAGAAATTGCAATTGTACACGTCATTGAACCATTTGTAAAGGTTTGAAAAAAATACTTGCTGGTTACTATGGGACATTTTTATCATCTGCTATCCTTGCAACTAAAAATAAGTATAATAATGTTAATAAGAATGTTGTAACTTCCTCAAAAACATTCCTGGAGATGTGTTTTGTTATAGTCTAATCCCTTGTTCATCCAGGAGTGCTCGAATGCAGAAAAGGCTTCAGTTTTTAGTTTGTCCCATAAGACTCCCGCTGAAGCCTTCCTACATTCAGCAAAAATCATTAAATCCTCGTAATTTTGTTAACATAACTCTGTTGACACCAAAGACAAATTACAATTCGTGTGTTATATCTGAGAAAATTCATCACCCAGTGTACAATCACATGTCCCGCCCACTCCTCTGCAGTTCAGACTTTAGCAATACCACCTTACAATTTTCTACTTTGATTCGTTCCATGTGTTTCGGTCTCAGTCGGGGACTACAGAAGGAAACAGGCTTCTCCCATAAGAAACAGGCTGCTCTGATTCTACACATCGTTTGGACCAATCAGCTCCCTGCTGTCTCCAATCACTGTAAACTCCTATTGTGTATGTCTCCAAGAATGTTTGTGCGTCTAAAGATCTATAGTTTTTCTCTTTCATGGGAACTGAGCTTTGTATCTGAAAGTATATATTGTATACTCACGTTTGATAACAATAAATGAACCATATATATATAAACATCTCACTCAATTTGTACAAAAAATGTTACTTCTGCAGTCACTTTTAGTTCTATTGCAACTAAAAATACTAAAAATAGGATACTATGACTACAGATGGCATGTATTACTACTTCTACCTTTTCTACTGCTACTACTATGACTATTAGTACTATTACTGCCTCCAAAAATGATTCGAGCACTTATCCACTAACCCAAGTTCTGTTGTTGGGTCCTTAGGCAAGACACTTCACCCACTTCACCCACATTTTTGGCTTCAGTAGTGTGGAGAGGATGAAGAAAGCTGTTAAATAAATTGGACTGTCACGATAAATACTATATTGGCGTATCTTTTAATATATGAAAGCTGGAACATTATATTTTTTAAGTCAGTATTTATCATGTTCACTTTTTCTTTGCACTACTGGGAAATTTATGATTATTTTTTGGCTATATTATCAGATTTGTGCTGTAAAGGGCTTAATTAATGAGTTCTATGACTCATTAATGACTCATTTAATTCTATTTTTTAACACGATTGTATATTTGGAATAGTTTTTGTGGTTTAAATCTA
Source organism: Scartelaos histophorus (assembly GCA_000787155.1). Classification (NCBI taxonomy): domain Eukaryota; kingdom Metazoa; phylum Chordata; class Actinopteri; order Gobiiformes; family Gobiidae; genus Scartelaos; species Scartelaos histophorus. The sequence goes on along the minus strand of KN498857.1, from coordinate 18,754 downwards.
CTCTTGGGTCAGTGGCATAAATTAGTTTCAATATTAATGTTTGTAGTCTATAATTTCTTCAGCATTATATCACATTTAGAAATTTGTTATTGTGACTTTGTGTTATTTTATCACTATTCCCTCTGCTACTACCACTACTACTACTACTACTACTACTACTACTACTACTACTATTATTACTACTACTACTACTACTACTACTACTACTACTACTATTATTACTACTACTATTATTACTACTACTACTATTACTACTACTATTATTATTACGACTACTACTACTACTATTATTATTACTACTACTACTACTACTACTACTACTACTACTATTATTACTACTACTATTATTACTAGTACTACTACTACTACTACATTATATTACATTCTTCACTACTACCGCTACCATCTTCTACTGTACCCACCATGAGTAAAGTATCTGAACCCATTCCACGCTGCTTAAAACTGAAAACAATTACGTCTCCTGCCTTTTCTGAGACTAAATCTATCGGCTTTCTCCAATTTGCATCAAACGGAGGGCAAACTGTGAAGACACGCTCCCTAAATCTCAGCTCTGCCCGGATACTGCACCGTGGGTCACTGACTGGAGTCTCGCTCGTATTTATGGAAACGAGGCCAGAGCGTCAATGAGTCGCCCCATGACTGTGCTGATGTAATGTGCCCTTTGACCTCTCCCGATACGTCACTTTTATGATGATTTTCAACGTCAGGAATTAACCACACGCGTAAAATGTTTAGGAGGAAGGTGGCCATTTTGCAGATTGGGTATGGTTCTAATTTACGGTGGTTTTTGAGAGTGTTTTAGTGTTCGGGTTAATGGTTTGTCAATTCTTTGAAACCAAGTCATATCTCAGACATTATTTAACCTTCACTGTTCAAATGACAAAGGACTAAACCTGGTCTAAGTGCAAATCAAACAAATTTATTGCTCAGTCAAAACTTAAAGGTGCAATGCGTAACTTTTCAGATGAAGGGTTGGCCACGTTTATAATTTGCACGATGGATAGGTTAAACTTAACTTATCCATTGTGCAGTCGAGGTGTTTTTATTGCTTATAAAATACCTTGCGTAGACTCCACATATCTGACCTCCAACTTGGACTTGTGACATCACCTGCTTGTTGCCATGGAGTTGGAGTTAGTTTAATGCTATACTGTGCAGCATTTCTAGTAAATGCTGCACAGTGAAGGTTAAATAATGTCTGAGATATGACCATGAAGATGGTATATCTTCATGGTCATATCTCAGACATCATTTATTGCTCAGTCAAAACTTAAAGTTGTACTGTGTAACTTTTCAGGTTACAGTGATGTTGATTGATATATTGGATGTTCCACAGTATTCTACTTAACTTATCCATTGTGCAGTCCACATGTTTTTATTACTTATAAAATACCAGACTCCACATATCACATCACCTGCTTGTTGCCATGGAGTTAGTTTAATGCTATACTGTGCAGCATTTCCAGTAAATGCCATCGTCACGGACCCAAGTACTATGATCACACTTCTTAAATATAATAATTATCTGTTTAAATAATCATTTTATTGTCTATATTTATGGTTCTCAATGGTAAAAGAGTTGTTTTTTTTAAGATCTTCTGTTCATTAGTTAAAGGTGCACTGTGTAACATTTCTAGGGTCTGCCACTTGATTGTTTCCATGGAGATGTATAGATTAAACCTAAATATCACAAGGGAGACAAGCAGGTTACAACACTATGCTACATTACAGTTCAGATCTGTCGAGAATCGCCTCTATTCACAAAAGAAATTATTGTATTTTTTGAGTAATAGAGCCAGTTCTGTATAAATGCTAGATGGATATTTGTAATGGAACATTCCAGGCAACATCTCCATGGAGACAAATATGTAGTGGTCCTTTCACCAGAAAAGTTGAGTAGTGCATCTTTAAATATTATAAACATTTGATCAGTCACACAGCCTTAGTTCTATGGCTGATCCGGGCGCACTTTTTATGCATGAAAAAAAAGGAAAGACTTGTGGTTATGAAGATTTATGCACTGGCAAATTGGCCGCAATCACAAGCTGGGAAAGATGTTTTGAGCCCCATCGCACGCTGTCAGGAGCAGGGCCGGTGATTTAAGGTGGGAGGATGTGCTTCTGCTGTGAGGGGAGCACCAGGTTCCACTCTGCCCTGGTCCAGTTTGACATGGGTCATTTGAAAACACAAAGCACCCCAGAGGCAGGTAAAACTCTCTTTCTCTGTTCGTAAGTTTATTTTTCAACATGTCGAAAGGTGGAAAGGTGGTGGTTTTATTATATATAACATGATGGGTGCAGCATCTTTGATAATAAACAGGTACAGCAGGCGCGTACTACATCACCGGTTTTATTGGGTCATTTATCCTATTGTGTATTTCTCTGTAAAGTCAATGATCAGTTTACATATTGAACTTTCTGCTTGATCTCACTTAATATAGTTGAATATATAGTTTTATATATAGTCTGGTGAGTGGGTGAGTAGTTTATAGCGTATATATGGCGACATAGCGTTTTAAATCGTCTGAAAACTCAAGAAAAAATACAAAATGGACATAAACTGCACATTTTCAGGAGCCGGTGATCAATGCGAGTGTTCATAGTCTGTTTAGGTGTTTGATTTTTAACAAAAACTGCTCATTCAAGTTTTTATGTTTTTATTTGAGAGGGATTAATTTAACTGCACAAATCATCTCACTTTTTGTGGTTCCAACATTTTTTTAAGGGGAGTTTGTATTAAAACAAAGCTCAGATTAAGTCTAACTTGAATAACAGAACCTCAGACAGAGCAGAGCCTACAGTTAGCATCACACCTTCAGGGAATATTAATGATCAACTGAAAATTGTCTGCAGTTTCACAATACATGCACTTATTATATTATAGTTAACCCTAAGTAAATCCAGTATGTATTGTTATATTATTATCTATTATATTACTATTATCTAAATCTATATGTTTAATGGACATTTATATTCTAAATGTCTATAGACTTTTCACTTCATAACTTTTAATGGATTGGCCACGTCATAGCATTAAACTTGTGGATCTCAAGGGAAATAACCAGGTGACGTGTCCATGTTAGGAGTCACATCTGTGGAAAAGAGTCTGACCCTCCCCCAGAAAAGTGCACCTTAAAAACTAAATGCTTCACATTAACATAAAATAATCTGATGTTTGCGCATCTAAAGCTTCACGGGTGATTTGTAGTTCTTGAGTTTATTTTTCTGCGCGTCGGGGGGCGGAGAGGTGGTGGTTTTATGTGAACATGATGGATCTCGCGTCTTTGATAATAAACAGGCCCTCCTGCAGACGCACACTTTGTCATTGGGTTTATTGCAGTCGGAGTAAATCAGTCCATCACTTAAGCTCATGCACCAGCTCATAGTGTCGGGCTGTGGCCTTCCCCCGACGCAGGATTTACTCTAAACAAAGCGCCACAAATACGGCCCACTACACACAAACACACAAACACACACACATATGCATGCATACATACACACATGCATGCTCACAAACACATATACACATACACATGCATGCACACATACACATCCTCCCGCCCACCTACATGCATGCATAGAAACACATATCTACACACACATACGCACACACACCTACCTACATGCATAGATACACACATGCACGCACACAAACACTTATACGCATCCGTGCACCCACCTACACGCATACACATATCTATACACACATACACACACATGCACACACACATAAACATATACACATATGCACGCACACCTACACGCATACATACATACACACATGCACACACCGCTACATGCATACATACACACATACACAAATACACATGCTCTCACACATAAACATATGCACGCACACCTACACGCATACATACACACATGCACACACCCCTACACACATACGTACACACATGCACGCACACATACACATGCACACTTACACACATACATACACGCACACAAATGCATATACACACATACGCACACATACGCACACACACCCACACCTACACATACACACGCCTACATGCACGCAGACATGCACACAAACACCTATACACACATACAAACATATAAGCACGCATACACACACCCATACGCACACACCTACATGCATATATACACACACGCATACATACACACACCACACGCATGCATAAGAAACACATGCACACACACACATACACACAGAAACACACTAGCGCACTCATACTCACACACACAGACGCACACACACACACACAGACGCACACTGCAGACGCACACACACACAGAAACACACTAGCACACTCATACTCACACACACACAGATGCGCGCACACACACACACACACACACCCACACACACACACAGACGCACACTGCAGACGCACACTGCAGACTCAGCCTGGCCTAATGAGCTGACCAAAGGTAATGGAGAGCTCATTACTCTGGCTGGAGCGGCCGTCCAAAAGAGGAAACTGCTCTTGTATGTCTGATTCAAGTTCTGTTGGACATTTTAGACGCTTTAGTAACCCTGAAGAAGTAAAAAGCACAGTGATGTATGGCGAATTGATTAGAGTTGTACAAATGCCTCACAAAAGCAGGTTGCAAGATGGGGGGTAATAAGTCTGCTATTGCCAAGACATTGCTCTAATAACTTGGATGGATTGACTCTAATGAAAAATAAATGAGTTCTGCATGGTTTTGGAAAATGTAATTGATATTTTTGATACTTTGATACTTCTAAGACACGAAATAGTGACTCAGTGCTGTGCCCTAGATTATGATACAGGCAGACTTGCAAACATGTATTATTTAGCTTCATTCATAAGTAAAAACTAAAGTCTGGGTAAATAGGCCACCCCCTTTCAGAATAATAGTTTGAATTCTCACGTCATCTCACGTTTTGGTGGGGAAAAAATGTATTGATATTTTTCTTTTTTTAAGTGTTGTGGTTAGATTTGTAATACATGTTTTATTCAGAGTGCACATTATACAGCTTCAGGGGCGCTAAAGGTCCCGTATTACACAAAATTTACTCTTATCTTATTGTTAATTCATCAAAAACATATCTGGAGATGCATTTTTTTTCCTCAAACTGCTCTGTTCCACCTTGTGATGTCATGAAGCAGTAGTTTAAAAACTCGGTGGAGCACTTCCTGTAATACCATGACATCACAAGGTGGAACAGTGTGTTAAATATATGGGAATGAAACAAAACTCAAACCACAGGCATTTTTGATGAGGAAACAACATTCTTATTGTTAATTCATCAAAAACATATCTGTAGATGTATTTTGTTCCACCTTGTGACGTCATGAAGCAGTAGTTTAAAAACAGAACAGATATAATAAAATGGTATAATATGGGCCCTTTAACATTCAGAAGACATCACAAGGTGGAACAGTGTGTTAAATATATGGGAATGAAACAAAACTCAAACCACAGGCATTTTTGATGAGGAAACAACATTAGAACAGATATCATAAAATAGTATAATATGGGCTCTTTTTTTTTCTCATTCAAGAAAAAACTGAAATATGAACTTCAAATCCAAAAAGTGATATTTGAGTCTAAACTGCACGTGCAAGATTCAAGATTTTTCTATAACAAAATAGGTTAGATCTTTCTTCCATTATCTAAATTAGCGAAGTCTTTGCAAATTTGTAACTGTGCCAACTCAAACTGAGATTTTGATTTGATTGTGATACACTGTGCAACATAAATTTAATTCTCCACTCAGTCAATGCACTGCCAAGTTGAGGGTCGCCTGTTA
>KN498853.1:0-12296 GCA_000787155.1 Scartelaos histophorus | reverse complement strand
GTCCTGCTTTGGCCATAGGAAGTGTCCTGCTTTGGCCATAGGAAGTGTCCTGCTTTGGCCATAGGAAGAGTCTTAACAACTTGTTATGTGTTTAGACGAGACACTTTTCGTTGGCGAATGTCTGAAGGTGGAGTGAGCGGGAGTGCTGGAGGTGAGAGCACAGATTGCCATTTTCATTTCTGTCCATGTGGGGAAGCCGGTCTGATGTGGTTGAATAAAGAGGCAGACTTTATCAAAAAAGTGTGATCAGACAAAAATAAATGACAAATAAACAGTTCAAAGAAATAAACAGAAAATAAGTGAGCTTAACTTAAATGAAATCAGTGCAACAGCAGCATGCACCCAACTGCACAGAGGTCTCTCCTTCTAATAGGCTCAGGCTAACGTCACCAACCAGGGACACATTTGGAAAGATTTGATTAGAACTTCCAGTGGGCTCTGTTCACAGGAGAAGTAACGAAATCTAGGAAAAATGATAGAATATCCCACTTTTCTTCACTTTAATGTCATTGTAGAGTTTCTTTATGTTCGTCTGTTGAAAGTTGTAATCACATCTTTCCCGACGTCTTCCTGGTTTGTGATGTAACAGGCTTATACACACTCCCCGCTGCAAGGACCTCCCCCAGGTCAGGATCATTTCCTTAAACAGGTAACACTTTATAGGGAACTTTCAAACTCTAAAGCCTTTTCTGTTTACACGGGCCTAAGTCCCTTTTCAACATAAACTAAACAGAAATAAAAAACCCAAATACACAAAAACAACGAAACAAAAAGTAACTGAATGTCACGATCCTCCTTTAAGTTAACAATGTGTTATATGATCATTTAACCAAACAAGAAGCCAGACCCATATGTCAAACTGTTTGGTAGGATATGGAAACAAATGAACTAATGTGTGAAATGAAACAAATTAAAGTCAGGTTAAATGGGACAAAGGTTCATTTTGTCATAGTCAGTCTGCCCCAGGGCAACTGTGGCTACAGTAGCAATGAATGCTTAATAGAATGAAGAATGCACCAAAGTATAAAGAGAGAGACTTTGAGCATCTGCAAAAACTCTGTACAAGACTAAGGCACTATTATTATTTGGATCATTTCAGCTCTGGAATTTCCAATCTCCACTAAAGGTAAAAGGAGCTATTCACTTAAAACTCCAGGTTTGTTTTTGAGGAGGAAATGACATTATCACAAAGCTTAAAACTCACTAGAGTCCATTTTGTGTAATATAGGAGCTTTAATCTTGAATCTGATGTTTTCAAATGTGACCCAGGCCTCTTTCAGATGTGGAAATAAATCAGATTTGAATCTAATCTTTTGCAGTGTGAACACTTAGGCTCCATTTTACAGCACTGAACTGCTACAGGTACAACATTTCTTCACTGGAGAGGCTGGAATAAAACACTTTGGAACAATAAAATGTCTGCCAGACAATAACAACGTTAGGAAGTGCAATTACAGTGGGGTTTTAAACTGTGCTTGTATTTTTGGACAGTATGATAAAGACAAAATAACAACTTTTGCCTATTTATGGTCAATTTTATACAACGTTTTCCACTTTCAAGGCACTCAAAGTTCTTTCCACCACAGAACCACTCACCCATTCACACTCACATTCATACACCAGTGTACACAGACACTCGGGGTGAGGTTGGGTCAAGTGTCTTGCCCAAGGACACCATGACAACATTTATCTGTCATATTGTGTATTACATTTCAGGCAAAGCAATAGCATTCCCCTTCTCTTAAACACTTGGCAAACAATATTAAAACTAAAGTCAACATATTTCCCATCCCTAATATTAGCATATCCACACATGGGGGGGAGATACGACCCACAATGCATCGAGAATCCACGTCTCCGTCTATGGACCGCTGTGGGTGCGCCGCATTTTAACGACATGCAAATGGAAGCGCTCTGCTCCACTCATAAACCCCAGTGTAGAAGCATCAGTCTCCACGGCTCGGGTGAGCAAAACAAACGCACCCCGCCAGCTCCGGCCTCGCCAGCACCCGCCCCTCTGGGACGCTCCCCAACGGAACGCAACCACAACATAAACAATGGACTTTTATACAGTCACATCGGATTATAATGAGGAGACCAGGTCCAAAGTATCCAAAATCGGGTACTAAAACTCAGATCGAGACTGGATACTTATATGAGCTGGTATTGATACTAAGGTCACATTCACAGGACAGAAATGAGACTTTCCTGAAAACAAAACATTGAACAAAACATTGAACAAAAGGGTTTAAACTGAAGTAAAAGCACCATAAACCTTAACCCTAACGTCAAAAACTATTTAAACAATGACAGAATTCCAAGACAGAAAAGCAGAGCATGAACAAGTTAGTTTAGAATACAAGTTACAAGTTACAAGTTTAGAATTTCACTTACAAAATATAAATTCATACAAATTGAATGTGTAATACAGACTTCTACAGTGTTAGAGCTTTTTAAAATCATCACTGAGATGCTTCCATATATCCATATATAACAGAAATACAATCACTTTAATAATTTTTTTCCTCATTTATGGTCGTACAAACTAATAACAATGATAAAGAAGGTACAGAAATGTATCGTTTATTGCTTACGGCTGTAAAACTAATAATAATGTTAACAAATGCACAAAAGTTTATTGTTTATGATTGTACAAAATAAGCAAAATGAGAAAGATGGTTTTTTTTCTTTTTATGGTTGTACAAACTGATAATAATGATAAAAAAAGACAGAAAAGTTTATCATTTATGACTGGACAAAATAAGCAAAATAAGAATGAAGAATGTAAAGATTTTTTTCATTTATGGTTGTACAATTAATAATGTTAACAAATGCACAAACATGTATCTTTTTTCATAACTAATAATGATAAAGAAGGCACAAAGTTTAGTGTTTATGATGGTATCAAAATAAAAGGTAATGTTAAAGTGTGTGTTTAGTTCAAAGTTGTGGTTTACTTGTAAAGACAGTGTCTAGTCTTTGAGATATTTCTGTAAGATTTGATTTTTAAATAGTTTTTTGAAGTGCAAATTAGTTCAAGGTTTGATTTGGTCGTCTAAGATATTCCATAAATCTGCTCCACATCTGCACAGGCTTTTCAGAGTGGGTCCAGAGAATTGTTTTTGAAAATTAATTTGACTTCTCAGGTTGTATCTGAATTTATCTATGCAAGAAACTTTTGGAATGTTTTCTGGGAGCAGGTTGAGTTTCTCTTTAAATAAGATTTGCCATGTTTTAAATTTGACCAAGTTACCAAATTTCAGGATATTTGGCAAAAAAGTGCATTCTGACTAAGTGAGCTATTCATATTGCCGTTTTTATTTTATTTAAACATTATGCCTGTGTTCCTTTTATAAGAATTTCCCTTCATAGACTAGTACACACCCATGGACACTGGAACCTACCTGGACCTGAGGAAGTACACAGATATAAGAGCACATGGGAATAGAAAAAAGTACTAGGATTAAAGTTGAATCATATTGTATTATTTAAAGAGTTTTTAAAGTATCATTGTGGTATCAGAATCGGTATTGACTATTGAGTCTTTTCCTTAGTATTATGACAAGGACCAATGGGTGTTATTCATGGAACATTCTTACACACACATTTGTACTTAAGGTCTTCTCATGAGCATTTCTGGCATTCACAAAACTTTTTCTAAACTGAAAATGTTCTTCTGTAAAAGCAAATCCTACGAACAGTCAAGAGCACTCATAAGAGAATCACTGATGTATAAGGATTTTCAACAGCCATATTTTAAAATGTTTCTATTGAACTTTTTCAAATATTTCCAATTTCAGGTGCATAAATCTATGTTTATCTCAAGCATTTTTAGTGTTTTTTATGGACATGAATTGACTATGACCTTAAAAAAAGTCAAGTGGTGTGACTGAGAATAAATAAAATAGTTTACCTTAAAAAATGTCATGTGGTGCGACCGAGAATAAATTTAAAATAGTTTTATTTTCTAAAACATGGTTGGGATGTTCATCTAAGTTCTGAGTCATATGAACATGAGATTGAGATTTGGAAAAAATGGACACGCTCGGACAATATTTGTTTGAATATTATGGAGGAAATATCTTTCAATATCAATCAATATATCAAGAAAGATGAAATTTCATGTGGGACTAAAAACACTTCAGAAAATATGATAAAAAAAGAAAGAAAATAATTAGAAAATTAAAAAAAAAAGTTTTTAAAGAAATTTAAAATCATCAGTTGACAGACGGTCGCACCACATGAACATTTGAAACCTTTAAGGACAAAAAACTTGCAGAATAACTCATGATTTGTGAAAAAAAATATTTAGTTCCATGGAGATCAGAGGTACTATTATTAATAAGAAAAATAGTAATACTATTATGATAATGCAACAAAAAATTCAAATTCCTCCATGATTGTAAGTTATATATTTTCTTAAATTATTTTCTATAAACATATGACTCTGTGATCCAATAACATTTATGAGGAGTTACACAGATCATGTCATCATTAGTGTCTATTGGGTCTATCTGGCTGTTTAAGAATACTTCTTCAAGTGGAAGTTATGAACATTTGTTAAGAAAAGATTCATGAATGAGGTTCTATATTAGTGTCATGGCAACACTAGTATCTACCAACACCGCAACGACCACAATGCCTTTAGTCCTGGTTTAGTCCTGGTTTAGTCCTGGTTCTAATTGATTCTGTATTTTCATGGTTTAGCTGTAGTTTAGCCATGTTTTTGGTCTGGAGTATTTCCGGTTGTAGTTCTGATTCTATTTTTAGTCTTGGTTTAGTCCTTCTTTTAGATGTAATTCAGTTGATTTAAATTGGAATTATTGATAAACTGATATGGTACATGCATTTTAGTACTATTACTCTTTCTCTCTTTTTATTTAAAATGTAAGTTCAGTTTAATACTACTTGTTAGACATGTGCAGGTAGTTCCACGCTCACAGTCAGAATGTTTCTGTGATTTCTATAATGAGGCCATGATCAGAGCCACATGAGCAGCTCTGACCTGATGACCGCTCATCCTGGGCATCTGGATCTCCAGTACTGATGAACATATATCTTTGAGTGATGTATATCTCTTCAATTATGAACAAAGTGGGTTGTTAGGCCAGAAGGACTTTGTTCAGCTCACGGTAATATTCAGATCAGAATGAAGTGTTGAATAAATAAAGTATGACATCTTCTGTAGACTCTATAGACTCTAGCTGGAGGCTGGAGGACACACTTAGATCTTCTATGTTTTTTTCTCTGTGTTCAAACCCTCAGAACACGACTCTTCAAAGACCTGGACCAGCAGAAACACTGTTGCACGAACTGTTCTAGTGGATGGTGTAAAGGTTAGCACACTGGCTCACACTGAGAGGGTCCTGGGTTGGAGTCCTGGACCATGTGTTTGCCTGTTCTCCCTGTTCACAAAAAGCAGGTGTTTCTGAAAACAGCTGGCTCCAGGGCCAAGTCTAACCTGGATCTCAGTGGGTCTTTTCTGTAAACAGAGGCGTCTCTAGACACCATGGGGACCTGTAGGGGGCCCTATAGAGCGGCTCTGAGAGGGTCTCCTAAATCACATTATACTGATGATGTGAGGTCAGGACCTGGTGACCATGTACCTGAGGGGGAAATGGCTGAAAAGTGTAGCAGTGCAGTGTGTGTTATGTTACAGGGCCCTCTTCATCTTGGGGCCCAGACATTTACCCAGTGTTCCTATAGATAAGTGTAGACTTCCCTCTCCACAGGCACTTCCTCCAGCTCTTCCAGGGGGACCCGAGGCGTTCCCAGGCCAGCCCAGAGACATAGTCCCTCAGCAAGCCCTGGCTTTTCCCAGTGGAACATGAGGGAGATGTTCAGGATGTATCTAGCACAGATGACACTCATTTATCCACTTATATCCACTATACTAAAATTTTTTGTAAACATTCTCTATTCAGAAGTCTTCAGTCGCCATATTTCATTATCATCATCTTCACTATCATTACAAATGTAGAAGTAACTGTTTGACTAATCACCGAAAGCTTTAATAAGCCCAGAGACATAGTCCCTCAGCAAGCCCTGGCTCTTCCCAGTGGAACATGAGGGAGATGTTCAGGATGTATCTAGCACAGATGACACTCATTTATCCACTTATATCCACTATACTAAAATTTTTTGTAAACATTCTCTATTCAGAAGTCTTCAGTCGCCATATTTCATTATCATCATCTTCACTATCATTACAAATGTAGAACTAAAAATCAACTAAAGCCCTGGTGTTACAAATAAATCCTGAAGTTCAACATGAAAAAGTGTCTCTCATGCACAAACATAAGCTCCTGTGCCTGCTGTAAGACAGAACATGCTCACTCCGTCTGTTCTCAGAGCTCAGGGGTGACTCTGCTGGTGACCCCTGTGGACCCTCTCCACACCTCAGCACACTTTAGTATTCCACACATGGACTGCCCGAGCCTTTCCCCTCACAGCCTCCTCTGTCCTGGCTCCTATAAAGCAGAGCAGCTCGTGTTGTGCAGTGAAATGTCTGCTCCTCTGCCTGTACCCATGCAGCATACACAAGGACACCGGACCTCCACATGTCCTTGTGAGCCAGAGGACAGACTAAAATACCTCCCCGTGCTCCAAATAGAACAGCACAGAAATCTATAGGAGCAGCGTGCTGCAGTGTCATTGAGCAACACAAGGGGGGGTCCAAATCAGTCTGACATTTTCACATAAGTGGATAAGAGTCGAGCGTGCAGAAGGATCAGACGCTAAAAATGTTACATAATCACATTTGATAGATTTGCTTTTTCTGTTGGGTTCAAAACATTTATGCCAAGGAAACTTTCATACATTGGAGGAGAGGGGTTTAGTAGTGTGTTGCCCAGTGACACGATGGTAGCATGGGAGAGGAATAAAACTTATCCACTTTAAAATAAAACTTTATCCACTTCATTCTGCCTCTTCAGAGATGTAATGATCTCACCTCTTCAGGAGCAGTGGGACCATCTCCAGATCTGGAACTAGTCTTGGTCAGGACTGGTTTAGCTGGAAGATCTGACCTGAGGTGCAGGTTTTGGGCTGATGAACACAGGGAGAACATAAAAAATCCAACTCCAACCAAGGATTGAACCTTCAGCCTCTGAAGTGTGAGTATTTTTTAAGTAAACTGTAATGTGCTTAAATAAAATTAATTCCCTTTAGTCCTGGTTTAGTTCTGGTTTAGTCATGGTTCAGTTTTGGCTCTGTCCTGGTTGAGTCTTAGTTTAGTCCAGGTTTAGACCTGTCTGTGCTCTTCTGTAGTCCTGGTTAAGTTCTTGGACTATGGTCTTTAAGGTTTAATTCTTGTTTAACTCTCGGTCTGTGCTCTTCCCAGTTTAGTCCTTGTTGAGTTCTTGGTCTGTGGTCTAGTCCTGGTTGAGTTCTTGCTCTGTGCTCTTACCGGTTTATTCCTGGTTGAGTCCTGATTGGGCCCTGGTATAGTCCTGGTTCAGTTCTCAGCCTGTGCTCTTCCATAATCCTGGTTCAATTCTCAGTTTGTGGTCTTCCTGGTTTAGTTCAGGTTCAGTTCTCTGTGATCTTTCTTAGTCCTGGTTCAGTTCTTGGTCTGTGGTCTTTCTTAGTCCTGGTTCAGTTCTCGCTCTGTGCTCTTCCTGGTTTAGTCCTTGTTGAGTTCTTGGTCTGTGGTCTAGTCCTGGTTCAGTTCTCGCTCTGTGCTCTTCCTGGTCTAGTCCTGGTTGAGTTCTCGGTCTGGTCTAGTCTTTTTTAAACACTCCTCAGTTAAAGTTTCACACTCGCCTCATGTTGTTGTTTTTTACTGTTGGAGAAGGATTTACTTTTTTAAAGAAAATGTCGCTGGAGAAACTTGTACGAGTTTCACAAACGAGTAAACCTCTCCCAGAACAGAAGCAGCTCTGGAAAGTCTTTTTTTAAAATAATAATAAAGTAAAAAGGTTTCATTAGAATGTGAATGAGCAGAGCAGCTCACGCTCTGACTTTGTTCCCAAATAGAGATGACATGTTTTCCAAGTTTCTCCAGCGACATTTTCTTTAAAAATGTAAATCCTTCTCCAATAGTAAAAACAACAACACGAGGTGAGTGTGAAACTTTATCTGACGAGTATTTAAAGAAGACTAGACCAGGACTAGACCACAGACTAAGAACTCAACCTGGACTAAACCAGGACTAGACCACAGACTGAAAACTCAACCAGGATCATGAAAGACCACAGACCGAAAACTCAGCCACGACTAAACCAGGAAGAGCACAGACCGAGAATTTAACCAAGACTAAGGAAGAGCACAGACTGAGAACTGAGCCAGGACTAGACTACATCCTGAGAACTCAACCAGGACCAGACCACAGACCGAAAGCTGAACCAGGACTATGGAAGAGCACGGACCAAGAACTGAACCAGGACTTTGAAAGCCCCAGACAGAGAGCTGGACCAGAACTAAACCAGGAAGACCTCAGACACATTCATGTATTCTAACTGTTTAAAGGCTTTTTACCTGATTTTTTATGTCTCAAAAATGTCAAAAGCATTACAACACAATCAGCGTGCATCCCATTGATGAAGCTACGGCACAGTGGCTGAGTGGCAACACTCATGCCTCACAGCAAGAAGGTTATGGGTTTGATCCCCGGGTTGTCCGAGCTTTTCTGTGTGGAGTTGGCATGTTTCCCCCCCCTGTCTAGATGGGTACTGGGTCTAGATGGGTTTCCTCCGGGTCCTCCGGTTTCCTAGCCTGATGCATCAGACGGTTTCACTCCGTGTTTCTTTCACTCCGTGAAACCGTCTGACATCGCGCCATTGGGATTCGTTCGCTCCACAGTGGGTGGGTTCTTTTTTGCTTTAACCAATCGCTGCTTTCTGCTCGTAACCGGACGTGACGTGTGTAATGCGCCCAAACAGTCAGTGTAGTCCGGAAAGCATGAGTGTCAGCGATCGTTGCCGTTTCTGTGCAGCTAGCATGGCTACAAAGCTAGCTTGGCTACAAAACTACAAACAGACCCGGATGGACGCTTACGTTAGACGTCACGGCCTCGTCTCTGTTCGCTGATTGGGCGATTGTTTTTCGTTCGCAAGTGGACCGTCCCTGATTAGTCGTTCCCTGACCAATAGCTGGAGTAAAATTAAATTGAGCGGAGGCGCTAGGTGGCGCCAGCCTGGCTACCGGTTTCCCCCATCAGCCAAAAACATGCAACACCCCTATGAACCCGTAGATCCCTGTGACCCAGACCCATGATACTACAGATGGCTACAATCCACATTCGTGCTTCTGTCATGTATGCTCATTAACATCCCAATCAAATCAATAAATGACTGATGGTTCAAATAAATGCTTACTCAGACGTGCATGGACGACATCTAAAGACATGTTTTCTGATGAGGTAATGCCGTAGAAACATGGTAGATCATCAACTCTACAAAATAAAAACACAAAGATACGCTAGAGTGGGATTTGAACCAGCAACCCTCTGGTCCAAGGAGTACGTTTAATAATAGTGCTGACAGTTGCTAATGGTTACAGTTCTTCTCAAAATACAGTATATTCGAATGATGAAATAAACACGACTGTGAGATTTGAACCAGCAAGAGTCCAAAGAGACTATTTGATAATCAGTGGTTGCTAATGGTTACAAAAAATAAAATTGAAAAGAAATCAGTGGTTCAAGAATATTTTGGTGTTTAAACTCCACACAGACGGTTGGTTTTGGTTTGTGTCTCCACATGCGTCGCTGCCAGATCTGAGCTCCTCACTGTTATTTTTCAGTTTGTGGAAAAGTATTGGGCTAAAAAAGAGAGTTTGGTCAAAGATGTTTTCCCAGTTTTCCAGGGATTCCACTAATCTGCCCAGAAGTGTTCATAAGTCCCTCTCTCCCTCCAGCTTTCCATCTCTCCATCTCTCTCCTGCTTTTCCTCTTGCTCTTGTCTCTCTCTCTCTGTCTTCTCTCTCCTACCTCCATCTCACCCTCTCCTCTTTCACCTCTCTCTCTATCGTCTCTCTTTTCTCTCTCCTTTCTCCTCTCTTTTCTCCAGTTTGTCGTCTCTAAGCTCTCTCCTCTTTCCTCTCCTCCCTCTCCTCTCCCTTGTCTCTTCTCTTTCAATCTCTCTTGCTCCTCTTTCCTCTCTCTCTTCCATCTCACTCTCCCCTCTCCCTCTCTTTCCACTTTCTCCATTTCATCCATCTCCCCTCTCTTTCTTCTCTCCCCTCTCTCTTTCTCCTCTCCTCTCTCACCATCCATCTCTCACTCTCCTCTTTCTTCTCTCTCCGCTGTCTCTACACTCTCCCCTCTTCTTGTCTTTCCACTTTCACCATCTCTCTCAACTTTCTCTCCATCTCTCTCTCCTCAATCCATCTCTCCCTCTCCTCTTTCTTCTCCTTCCCTCATCTCTCCCCTCTCTCCATCTCTCTCTTCCCTCTCTCCTCTCTCACATCCCCTTCTCTCTCTCTCTATCTCCTCTCCTCTCTCTCTCTCCCCTCTCATCATCTTTCTTCTCTCTTTCTCTCCTCTCATCTCTCCCTTCTCAATCTCTCTTTCCTCTCTCACATCTCGCCTCTCTCTCTATCTCTCTTTTCTCCCCTCTCTCCTCTCCTCTCCCCTCTTCTCTCCACTCTCCTCCCTCCCTCTTTTTCCACTTTCAGCATCTCTTCCCCCCTTGCTCCTCCCTTTCCTCTCTTCTCCCGCCTTTCCTTTCTTCTCTCTCTCCCCTTTCACCATCTCTCTCCATCTCTCTTCTTTCTTTCTCTCCTTTCACCATCTCTCTCATCTCTCCCCTCTCTTCATCTCTCTTTCTATCTCTCTTCTCTCTCTTTCCTCTCTCACATGTCTCTCTCTCCTCTCTCTCTCCATCTCTGTCCTCTTCCCTCTCTCCTCCCTCCATCTTTCACTCTCCTCTTTCTTCTCTCCCTCGTTTCTCCACTCTCCCCTCTCCCTCTCTTTCCACTTTCTCCATTTCATCCATCTCTCCTCTCTCTCTCTATCTCCCCTCTCTTTCTTCTCTCCCCTCTCTCTTTCTCCTCTCCTCTCTCACCATCCATCTCCTCTTTCTTCTCTCTCCGCTGTCTCTACACTCTCCCCTCTCCTTGTCTTTCCACTTTCACCATCTCTCTCAACTTTCTCTCCATTTCTCTCTCCTCAATCCATCTCTCCCTCTCCTCTTTCTTCTCCCTCCCTCATCTCTCCTCTCTCTCTATATCTTTCTCTCTTCTCTTTCTTCTGAGTTTCCATCCCTCTCTCCTCCCTCCATCTCTCTCTCTCTCCTCTCAGACTGTGGCAGGGTTTTGGCTCTTCTGTTCGGTTTGGGAGCTGGAGAGCAGGAGACAGATAAGTGGGTCCAAGCTCCCCGGGTTCATGGACTAAACCAGGACTAAAGAGGGACTAAATGGGGTTAAACCAACATCAGAGAGAGAAGGAAAGAATGAAAATGAAGGAGCGAGGGCGGAAGAGAGAAAAGTAGGGAGAGATAAAGAGAAAACAATGCACCACGGCCGCCATATTGGCCGCCAGTGCAGAGACGACACTTTAAACCCTGATGATGGACTACTGAAGACATCTGGGACTGTTCTCATATAAAACCTGCTACAGTCCATGTTTAGACCTGGTTTAGACATAGACCTGGTTTAGTTCTGGTCTAGTCGTGGTCTTGTCCTGGTTTGGTTTAAATAACCGTGTATCCAGGGTAAAAAGTACTCCCCCTGCTGGTCAATGTGGAGTGAAGCAGCTTGAAAATGGCCTGAAGACTTGATGATCAGGTGTAGTACAAAAACACAACTATACAGAAAAATAAAGAGGAGAAACTACAAAAAACACAAAGAAAAAAACAAGAAAATATAGTTTGCAGCTAACATCATCGACATTCCTTGGGGTGTGATGCTAACTGTAGAAACATTCCACAATAGATATACATATACAACCCCCGAGCATGTTGTCACTGCAAAGTATCAATAAAGCAGTAACATCTCCATTGAGAAAGCCTCTAGTAAACTTATATCGTGCACGGATTTGCATTTTGCCAGTTATGACGAATCAAATTGCGCTTTCACTTCACTTCCCCGTGTCAAAAGAATTAGCTTACATAACGATTCGAGCTAACCCAAATCTGCCAAAGTTTGTTTACGTGTCAGAATGTACTTTTCCTTCACGAACTGTACGTCTTTGATACTACTGTACCAGCGGGGGACTTCCAAATGTTTACTTCGACGAGCGGATCCAATGGTCGCTCACAGTGGCTCGCCTTTAAAACGAGACTCAATGGCCGCCGCTCAAAGCCCGCCTGATCCGCGCCGCCTGATCCGCGCCACATCACGCATTCGTTTTGAAG
>KN498850.1:0-13119 GCA_000787155.1 Scartelaos histophorus | reverse complement strand
CACAATTCAGAGGTGCTGTTGGCGCTGTGTGGGCGGTGGAGACACTACGGACCACTGTCACAATAATACAGCTACTGGTGCCCAGGAACAGATGTTTGCTTACATTTCACACTGTTTTACGACAAGACTGAGTAAAAGAGGGTGCTATGAATGATAAAGAAATACAGGAAACAATCGAAAGTTGTAAATATACTTCACCAACAACCCCGTCGTGTTTTTACATGTCACCACTAGCTGCTATCCATGTTACTACTGTGTGATAGTGTGTTGGCCTGACAGAAGAAGGCCAGAGAAGGCCAGAGAGCCTGAAGTGAGCCTGAACAAAGGCCAGGTTAGGGAAGGGCCAATAGGTTTCACATCTGCTATCTAATGGTTTAAAAAAAAAAAAAAAACTTGCAGAAGGTAGTTAAAAGTAGTCAAATAAATGCTAAATAAAAGGTAATTTGGTAATATTATTAAACATTGTTGTTGATGCAAAATGTCAACTGAATCTGGATAATCTATTAGCCTCAAGTTTATTTTTTAAACTTTGGAGAAATGTGAGATTTGTTGACATGCTTTTCTGGTAAGAACTTTTTTCTGCAAGTGTCCCCATTCTTACATTCTGAATATATGTCAATGTGAACTATACACTTGGCATTAAACATAGAACATCTACAAACCAGGATGCTCATTATTTGCAGTCTTTGTCTTCTCCTGGTATTTTTTTAAAGTTTCACAACCCCGCGACTAAATTAAACCCAAACACCGGGTCGAAAAGAACAGAAGGCTAGTGTGCCAATTAGACAAGGGAGCGAGTTTGTTTCCTTAATGTGCATCGCTGCTACTTTGAAGAGACTGAACAAACCACAGCAGAGTTCATCATGGCCACTGTGACCTTATGTCATGGTTTAGACAATGCGCTCAGGCAACAAGAGAACTATTTTAGTGCAGCCACAGCAACAGCTAATATATGAGGAGATATTCATAGGTTACCGTCTGTGCACTCCACAACTTCTATTTTCTTTTTTAACTTTGTCTTTTGGGGTATTCTGCCAAGTTCTCCAGACTGGACAGCCCCAGGACAGCCTGTTGTAGCATCTGCCACATTCCCCCAGCACACAAGTCTGAGATGCCAAAGCAAGAGGAGGCAATGGGAAAGAAAAATAAGAGATCTTGTATTTAATATTTCTGTCAAACTAATTCACTGTTGGATGAGTTTAATATGATTTACTCAATTTACAAGATCGGTCACATAATTACTATAATGACTATTCTTTAATACATTATATATGAAACTATTTTTGGGGCTCAGTAATTATAATAAGAGTGTGCTTTGCTTGTGCCATAAAGTATTTTTAGTATTATTGTTTGTCATGACAATTCTCTGCAGAAATATATTGCACATCAAAAATGTGTTGGCATGGCAGATAGAGCTGAATAATCATCAAAATATTTAATTGCATTTTTTTGCAATTTACAATTTATGGTTCACTAACATGATTCTGTTCAAAGTTTATTTTCAATGTGTCTAGAAGAATTAACAAAAATAATTACATATAAACTAACAAACTAATAAGAATCACATTTGAAAACATGTTTGTACAGTTTTTAAGTTTCGCAGTTTCTCAGGAGATTTAACTGAATATTAGGGTAGTTCACAATATGATGGTATAAGTAAAAGTTTTCTAAATTTTGGCAGATCGCATTTTGCTTGGTTCTTATTGACATTGTGAACATCTGAACCAAAAATTAAGCCATTAGGATGCCAGTATAGGGTGGCACACTTTTTCACAATTTTTAATGTCCTATATAAGAATGCGTCACTTTCGCAGAAACAAAAACATGAACAATTCAAAGATGAACAATACAAAAATAAGTATGCTCATTAATAATTTTTCCCAGTCTCCCTGTATTTATGCTACAGATATTAGAACATTAGAACAGTTCAAACACTCTATTCCATAAGAGTGTAAGACTGTTTTTAGTGGCAGGTGAACTAAGGCCATTGGCATGCGTTAGACTAGCACCAGCGACCTCTGCAACCACAAGGACTCATAAAAAACACTGGCTCACTAGGAAATGAGGTCCAAATGATGTCCAAAATTCCAAAATTGTGAAAAAGTTTGCCACCCCTAAATGTGCAGCAATTGGCTCAATTTTTGGTGAAATTGCTTATAAAATCAATTGGAACAAGGCAAAAAGCGATCTGGCAAAGATTTGCTTTGTGTCCAATCAAATTGTGATTTCCAATTCGATTGCATTTAATGTGGGAGCCCTAGTGATAGGTCTATGATTACATCACAACCTGTCACTAATTTTAAGTTACAACACTTTTACTTTCCACTTGAAGGCTTTCTATATCCATGAAGGCCATGTAAAAATCTGAAGTTTATGTGGCAGTGTTAAAATGGTGTACTGGGAATGCAAGCGTGACCAAAGAACCATTACATTTGCACTGAATTTCAATCAAACTTGGGGCAGAGAGGTCTAACTCAGTTTAATATCCCTGTCCCTGGGGTATTTTTAATCCGACCTCGGAAAATTTCCCTCATCTTGGGTGTAAAAAAATGAATTATTCATGAGCAATATCAATATTTCAAGATATGGACTAATCTAATTGGATTAAAGAGGTGCTTAATGAGGCCTTGCGTGTCAAAGAGATGCATATTTTAAAAACCTGACCCTGCTGTATAATCCTCACAACGTTGTTTTTTTTTTCTCTGTGTATGAATGAGCTAACCTAAAAGAGGCATTCAAATCTTTCACCACCAGTACTTTAAACAAATTATGTATGAAAAATCAAAATACACACTAGGGGCAGCTACTACTCACTTGCAAAGATATATGTAATTTCAAAGATTTGTTAGCAGAGCTTTCTGGTGTAGAAAATCTAATATTATCAGGTTTTAATTTAGCTTCACAAAGAGACAAAGAGTAAATATCAAGGCCAGAGTAAAGAATATGAAGTCATCCAACCATACACCACATGCTTCCCATCATGCCTTGTTGATGGCTGAATACAGTATAACTCAACCATTTTGCTAAGACAGGAACGCTCATGGGTCAGAACGGTTGTTTCATTGTTCGATGTCTGTTGGAGTGTTTTTGCTATTTACACTTTAGTTTGACCAAACAAAAAATCTGTACATAACAGCAGTCCTACCCTTAATCCAGATGAACTTTTCTTGGCTTCAGCTTTCAGCCGCGTGGCCTTGAGGAATGACTTTGTCTTTTTGTAGTCTTGTTTACCTGAAAGACATGAGCAGTCAGAATAAATGTCATAATAAAGTAATAAACATGTTTTATTCATCTTGGGGAACAAAAGGAAGAATTGGACTCTATGGATTCTAAAAAGTGAACTTCTGAGCTGCTTGTAAAGCTCAGGAAAAGAGGCTATAGAAATAGTGAACGTGTTGCCAGTAGCAGACAGAAAGCCAGTGGGAAATACTTTGAGGACCAGTGGATGCCTTTTCGACTTGTCAAAAGCCGCATAGTGAACATTTCAGCAGAGGGCACTTTGGGTAACTCTGCTTTCACAGAAATTGAACAGGGAGTTGAGCTGTTGGATACGGGAGTATTTATTCAAAAAGCAAGGAGTTGTTTGGCCAGTGAAAATTCTCAAATATTGTGTATTTTTCTGATACATTTTTCAGGTGAGTGTCTATAACACAAATACAATGTAAGGAGGATGGCAGCAGAGTCCAGAAAACTGTGTTTGTGCCAGCTAATGTTGTAAGAAAACCCCTGAGGGGTAACACACATTCTTCAAAATCACACAACATGCTCCATTAGTGATGAGTAAAAACCTGCATCTACAACAGAGAATTATCTTTTTATGTTAGCATTCATCAAAACAAAATACCCTCCACGCCATCTGCTGACAATCAATACTTAATTGGTACTAAATTATCACATTTACACAGTATGTGTGTGTGTGTGTGTGTGTGTGTGTGTGTGTGTGTGTGTGTGTGTGTGTGTGTATGTGTGTGTGTTTGTGTGTGTGTGTGTGTGTGTGTAAGTGAGTAGAGTAGGTGATTTGGAGACAGCTGTATTATACATAGTACTTGTGCCTCACTTATCAGCCTCTCACATACAGCACTGTGGTGGGTTGTGAGTACACCAGTGATGATACTGCAAAGGGCTCATGAGATCAGCTTTAGTCTCCTCTGTTCAAGTAGCACTGAAGATTTATCTATGTGTGCTGCACCACTGACTGTTATATTCATTCAACAAGAGAATCAAAGAGACATCATCACAGTTTGTGTGAAATTGTGTATTATACGTTATAAGTGAGTAATTTCTCTAAACTTTCCAGAAATCCGAAAAAGGAAAAAAAATACCTGAAGCCATGTTTGCATAACATTGTTGTAAGTGTACTGTGTAGGCTGTGATCTAGTAACTGTTTCCTTTATGTTTGTGGCTGCTGAACACATTCACCCCTCTGTGGATGGGCCAGCTCTCCCTCAGGCCCCAGGGAGCACTGGGCAAGCACATGACAGCATGTTATGCTTTGTTTTGTTTCCGTCTATTTGGCATGGGAGCCAAACAGTCACCAGCACATGGTGTGGAGCGCTGGCATCTGCCACAGAACTGCACATGGGACCAGAGGGCTCCCGCCACGCTCAGGGGAGCAGAGCCTGGTCTCTGAATGAGAGGACCACCCCAGAGGAGGCAGAGGGCACACACATTACATGTTTACAAGTGTTAAATCTACATGGTAAGGCTGTAACACGTTAAAACACAACAGACCATATTCCAGCTTAGTCCTCTGACGTAAAGCGAGCCCTGCACTTAAATTGATGCACTTATCTCTGTGTTTAAAACGCAGATATTTTGGGTGTCTGAGTGCTGCCTTCAGTTGGTTTATTGAGCAGAGGCAATCATGGCCTGAACAAAGTGGCTTACTTACACCTTTAAATACGCATGTCGGAACACCATAGCTTTACCTTTTCTGTGGGCAGCATGGTGGGGCCAATTATAAGCAGCTTAATAATGGTATTTAAAGGAGTGTCAACAGTGGCCCTGTGATGGCCCTCTGACATGACAAAGCTCTCCAGCAGAGATGATGGTACAGCTCGACACCAGCCGGCCACTGCTGATGGGCCATGAATAGGGCACTCTATTACGATTTCAAATTACCATGTGTGGCCTGGGCTGCTCTCACAAGCTTCAGCCCCATGCTATCTTTGAAGGCTTCATTTTCCTGGCTGACGTCTCTCCCCTTTTCCTGTTTTTACCTTTGCTGTTAAACAGCGGTTTGCTCAAATTGCCTGATGGCTATTCTTTTGAAAGGAAGGAAAGCTGTAAAAATGGTAGGGCTGGAAGGGGGTGGCTATACAAAGTGTCCCTGACACCAGTGTTACGCTTCTGAAATGATGAGAGAAAACCACTAAAGTAAAATAGAAATGCGTTGTAGATGTCATAGTGGGAGATGAGCTTGTTATGTGATGTGCGCCTCTTGTTTGTTGAACCTGCAGAGTTTTACACAATGACAGACAGTTAAGGGAGGTGCACAAGCTAAATAATCCCATTTGTGTCACAGTTTGAAAACAGATGAAACTGTCACTCTGCTAACAGCCAGTGGAGAACAGCACTGCTGTCCTGTTAACTCACAACACAAGCAAGTATAAAGGCTAGAATCAGAAGATGTAAAGCTCTAAACGTAATCTCTGGAGACAAACATGGTCTGCCAAAAGAACAGGGAAAACACAGCCCTAGACACCAGCACACACTTTCAGTGCTATAGACAGGTTTGTGGTATGGCTATAGGCAATTCATGGTTTTCAGCTTCCTGTTTAATATTGTTTATAATAGTTGATTGTCTATATTTTACAATATTAACCATATGACATGTTTTTCCAACATTGCGTATCCATCCCAAGTTGTCAAAATAGCCTATATATGTAAATAATGTTATAGAATTATCAATTACAAAGTTACTGTATTGTATTGCAAGACAAATTTCAACTCTCACCAATCTGTTTTCTGTACTGATCCACTGGTAACTTTGTCGCACTTGCATCTTTCTTTCCCATGCTGCTGGTCCTTAAACCTGGTGAATAATGAAAAGAAATATAGCATAACATAACAAACACATATTATACAGTACACTTATTTCTACAGCAGTCTGGAAGAACTTTCTTTTGTGCAACTTAATGTATATTATAGACAGACAAGAAATGTCAGTTTTGATCAACCAGATGGTACATCTTTGACATACATCTGTTAAACATAATTAAATTAATTCCCAGCACCTTCTATATGCACTGATTCACAACATGCACTTCTGATCCATCTCATTTAGTCACAGAACACCATTTCCCTTCTCTCCATGTGCGCTGTCTGATTAACATGACAGCTCAGAGAAGACACACACAGTAAAACCAAGATGGAGCTAAGAAATGGTCCTCTGAAAAAGCAGACAGAATCTGGAGTAGAGGTAGACTAAATGATGATGACAGTAAAAAATTGCTTATACTTATTTGAATAATGCCAACAAAGTCACCTAAATATGAAACACTCAATGAAGAAAAATACTGAAATACAATCATATAATTTACACAGGTATGTTTGAGTGAATTAACCCGATCAAATACAGGCCTGTCTGTTATGACATTGATCAGAGATAGAGGATTCTAACTCACACTAAAAATACTTTTTTTTAGCTGTATTTTAAACACTGTTAGCTGCTGCCCAGACGGAGGATAAATGCTCTGTATTGTTCTGCAACAGCTGGAAATCCGAGTCAGCAAATTAAACAGTGTGAGCCAAGCATGAAAGAAGAGTGAGATGTCCAAATGTAATGTTTACAGTTTGAAACAGTGGGCGCTCACGTTTACTGCCAATGTTGTACTGTGCAGAGGATCACCTGCAAATGAGTGAACAGCAGAAAGCAGCACTTCTCCAAATCTGTCTTACCTCAAGCTCATTTTATGACATAAAATGTACTATTCCTTGGGAAATTATTAAGACATAGGTCTAAAGGTAAAGTGGTAAAATGAATGCCTAGAAAAATATGTAAACAGTACATTCTGCTATCTAAAAAATAGACTAATTAAAAGTTATTCCGGACTGTATGTCTGAGTCAGTTTGGTTAAAGTTAAAATAAAAATGTCTCAATATACGACATTTAATAGACTTAATAGATGGTTAAAACGAAATAAAGAAATAAAGAAATAAATAGAAAATAAGCAGAACTTCTTAATTCAAGGCCTATACCTTGTAATGAGAGATTTTATAGGAATGCATTACTAGTCAAAGTCAGCTTTTAAACAGCAGTAATCTAGGCTGGTATTATATTTGTGGTGAAAACGACGATAAGGTCACAGTGTTTGTTAATATACTATACAGACTAATAACACCATGAAACACCCTAAAACACCCCCTGTGAATACTGAGGTAAATACTTACCTTATCGAGTGTAATTGCTGTTCAGTGGAGGTATGTCTGCATTACGCACCGTCCCGCTGCGTCTGTGCGCTCCTAAAACCACAGGATTCTCAGTTTTATTGTACTTTGCTCCAAATTTCTCTGGACTTGCCAACGCACCACTTCGCTTACGTTTGGTTCCTGGTTTACTTGACAACACAGCAGACGGATATCACCGCAGACCAATGAGGAACAAGAACGTGTCGATTTAACCAATGGCATAAAGGAGTGGGCGGGACTCTGTGTTAAAAAATAAAAAAACTGCAGAAGCGCACATGAAAAGTGTAGATGCAGGATGCTCCCCTTATTTTTAAAATTTTGCACATTTTAAGATATTTCTAAATATCTTAGGACCATGTGGGTGTTAATGAAACAAAAGGCTAAATGAAGTCTTACTTGACATGGCCCTCTGGATAAAACAGTACTTAATAAAAGATGTTTTTCATTTATGAGTCACAGGGAAGAGGGAACATAATATAATGTTATAAATAGGCTACCTAAAATTGCATGTCCTTACAACTCGCCTCCATTACATAAATTAAATGTCCTATTGAATATAAAATTGACCATTGTGAGCAGTTAGCTGTTACCTCATCAAAACATGCCAGGAATTGTTTTTTTGTTTCATTTACACATGTTTGAATAATCCATTGTTATTAGTCTGTCTACATCTATAAAGGTCAAAATGCTCTGGTCCACCTTGTGATATCATGTAGAGGTTTTACCATTTGCTCGGTAGAATGGCAATTCTAGGGTTGAAATTATACACCTTCAGTAAAATCATTTGGATATAGTTTAAAAACACTGTGGAGCACTTCCTGTGTTACGACATGACATATCAAGGTGGAACAGAGTGTTTGAGAGAAGAACATAATCCAAATATGCAGGATGTGTGTGTTAAATGTATGTGAATAAAACAAAACACACAAAACTCCGGGTAGCTTTTTGACAAGGAAATAACATTAACATAGATCATAAAACATAATATGGGCCCTTTAACAAAAAGTCCCTTTTGTTGGCATCCTCAGTCAAAAGTAACTTATAGTTTTCAGTTAGGGAGCACATTTGAATTAAAATGCCATAACAGTTACACACGTTGACCTAAAGTCATTCTTGCTGTGGCAGATTACCAGAATGGCACATTATCCTTGTTGAAAACAGTAGCATTGTATTGTGACAATCAAAACAAGCAGCAGACAACCTCATCAGAGGCAAGGCAATCTCCCAGCAAATGTTAATGTCTCTTTCATTAGTCTTCTACACTTTTTCTTTGTTTACTCTGGGCTTTTTTATTTCCTCTTAATTGCAGCCAGCCTCATTGCTGCCTGGGGCTCGTGCAGAATAGGGGGAGACTTGCCACCACTTGTAACTTATTGAAGTTTAAAATGATTTTGTGCTCTCCCATGGGCACACATTTGCATGCGGCACAGCAGTGTCTAATAGATGTAATGTGCCCATAATGTGCCTGCATTACTCTTTATATGAACTGCCACTGATAGTAGCACTTTAAAGCAGCTTTTTATATATATACTGTTAAAGAGCAATCAGTTATCAGTGTATTAAGTCAAAACAAGAAATTCAAAACAATTTTTCTACAGAATATAGGTCCAGAGTAAACTTGAAATGATAATAGGCCTATAAGAATAAAAGCTGTTAACACAAAGCCTCAGTTAGCGGCCTGTGGATGTTGTCTTAATACGGCCATCAAAAGCAGCGTGAGTGTAGTTAATGCACAACTCAAATACTCCTTGTTATTCACCATGTGCGTGATTCATTTCTCCCGTTGAGTGAAACAAACCAACACGCTGGGCCTGTCACAGTGATAGATATGGAAAGCATTAGCTGTAGAGACTGATGCCCAAGAAAACGATTTTCAATGGAAATGGATGACATACTAATTCTGAATCTGAATCAGAATTTTTAATGCCATTGTCAGTGAATACAGTTCACAAACTAGGAACTTGCTCTGGTATTAAGGTGCAACATTAAACAAAAAATAATAACATAATCAATGCAAGCAGCTTAATTACAGTTGCTGAAAGTGACAATAACAGGTGTTATTGTCACTTTCAGCAACATAAAGTGACAGGTGATACAGTGTTCATGAGTCCAGGGAAAGAAGCTGTTCTTGCAAAGAGTTCTTGAGCTGAATGGTCTGTTACCTCCTGCCAGAGGGAAGTGGCTTAAAGAGTCTGTGTCCGGGGGAGATAGGTCAGTTAGGATCTGACCCTGCCCCTCAGTCCTTGAGACTTACAGGTCCTGCAGAGATGGGAGGCTGCAGCCGATCACCTTCTCACCGGAGAACACAACTGCAGTCTGTGTCTGTCCTTCTGTCCTTGGCAGTGGCCCTGACATACCAAACCATGATGGAGGAGGTGAGGATGGACTCAGTGATGGCCGTGTTCACCACAACGGTCCGATACAGCGACCGCATCACTGCCGATGCAGCACTGATCAATCTCACGCTCCATCCTCCCCCCACTCGTGAACAAGACCTCGAGATACTTGAACTCCTCCTCTTGAGGCAGGGACTCTCCACCAACCAGGAGAGTAAGCACCACCCGTTTCCAGTCGAGAACCATGGCCTCAGATTTGGAAGAGCTGATCCTCATCCCAGCTGCTTCACACTCGGCTGCAAACCGCCCCAGTGCACGCTGCAGGTCCTGGTTCGATGAAGCCATCAAGACAACATCATCCGCAAACAGCAGAGATGCGATCCTGAGGTCCCCAAACCGGACCCCCTCCAGCCCCTGACTGCGCCTAGAAATCCTGTCCATAAACACTATGAACAAGACTGGTGACAAAGGGCAGCCCTGGCGGAGGCCAACATGCACCGGGAACAGGTCTGATTTACTGCCGGCAATGCGAACACAGCTTCTGCTCCGGTCGTACAGTGACTGGACAGCCCTTAGCAAAGGACTCCGGACCCCGTACTCCTAGAGCACCCCCACAGGACACCACAAGGGACCCGATGAACCCTCGAGCACCCAATGAAGAGTGTAGAGCTGGTCCAGTGTTCCATGACCAGGACGAAAACCACACTGCTCCTCCGGGATCCGAGGTTAGACTATTGGCCGGATTCTCCTCTCCAGTACTCTGGCATAGACCTTACCGGGGAGGCTGAGGAGTGTGATTCCCCTGTGATTGGAAAATACCTTCCGGTCCCCCTTCCTATACAGAGTAACCACCACCCCGGTCTGCCAGTCCAGATGCACCGTCCTCGACCACCACAACATCCAGAGACTTAAAGTACTCAGGACGGATCTCACCCCCGGAGCCTTGCCCCCGAGAAGCTTGCCAACCACCTCGGTGACTTCAGCCAGAGTGATGGGTGAGTCCGCCTCCGAGTCCCCAGCCTCGGCCCCCTCTTCGGAGGACGTGACAGTGGGATTGATGAGATCTTCAAAGTATTCCTT
Organism: Scartelaos histophorus; assembly: GCA_000787155.1. Classification (NCBI taxonomy): domain Eukaryota; kingdom Metazoa; phylum Chordata; class Actinopteri; order Gobiiformes; family Gobiidae; genus Scartelaos; species Scartelaos histophorus. The sequence continues at coordinate 2,293 of KN498850.1, read as the reverse complement.
CCACCGCCCAACAACATCCCCAGTCGAGGTCAACAGCTCTCCCCACGCACTGTACACAGTGTTGGAGGAGCACTGCTTGCCCTTCTGAGGTGGCAAACAGTTTCCCAGAATTTCTTTGAGGCCGTACAATAGTCCTCCTCCATGGCCTCCCCGAACTCCTCCCAGGTTTGAGTTTTTGCCTCAGCACGAGCCGCGGCACGCTTGGTCTGCTGGTATCCGCCGGTAGGAGTTCCATGAGCCAGCAAGGCCCGATAGGCCTCCTTTTAATAATAATAATTTTATTATCTCTGTAAAGTTATTTGTCCTTGTATATGACTAATCCTTCAACGCAGATCTTCGGTTAGGCTTGGACAGCACCACCTTAGCTGGAGGATTTTACCTGTCGTGTGAGTTTGGGTTGAAAACCAGGCGAAGAGTTATTTTTTTGGTTCAAAGTAGGAATGTGTATTCTACCTGATAATGTATGATTCTATGTCTGCATGATATTATATAGCCCCTATGTGCAAACACACTGTTGCAGATTTAAGTTGCTTTTTCATAGAAGAGATATTTTGTGTGTTGCACACACAGAACAGAAGATTCTTTGAGCTGTTTAATATTATCTCAGTGTTCCCTCAATGTGCCATGAGTTCTGCTGCCTCAATCTACTTGCCCCAGAGTTACTCTTACAGACAGAAACTGTAGTAGTGCTCTCACATTCACAATAATGTGGCAAATCTCACTGTTTTGGCAATTACCTGGAAAGCAATTAAACAAGAGATTTTGGTTTCATTTGGCTCCTGTAATTATTTTTCATTACTGAGGGGCTGGTGCTGCGTTTGCCTCATGTGCAGTAAGTTTCCATTTAATCACTGGTGATATCCATAGTGCATTTGCATGTCCTTAATGCTCTTCACTCCACTACCCACTTCAGATACAGTTATGGAAGGGCATCCTTTCATAATCCAGGGGACCATGTAATTCAAGCATGGACACATTTGCTTTTTATTCTAATTAAAATAAAACAAAAATCAAATAATACATTTTCCAGCCTCACCTGAAATCTGCTTTTATGTACTTGAGTGGCTCAGTAAAAGTACTCCGTCAGTGAGACTATGTCTCCTGATGACATCTCCATGCTCTGCTTTAGTCCTGGTCCATGCCTCTGTCCACAGCTGTGCTCAGTGCAGGCGCAGGTGCAGCTCTGTCCCTCAGTCTGCTCCCTGTGGACTGTCACAGATCGGCCGAGCCCTGCTCTGTTTACCCCGGACATCCGTGCAGAGGCCTGCTGTGAGCTATTCTGGAGCTGCCTCATTTCTGTCACACTGGACTCACACCGCAGGCTGCCCCAGGACTGGCACAGAAACACTCGCCCCAGTCACTAAAACCATAATAATTCACAGCACACACACATATGCTCTCAAATCCCATGCTGGCCTGACACAGAAATTTGGTCCACCCACCGCTGCATGGCTCCCCTGGTTGTCATGAGACAGCTGCAGAGTTCTGACATGTTAATTTGAGCCCTGAGTTGACCTCCAGCTAATTATCCTTCAACTCTGTAAACACTAGTAGCAACAGTTAACACCAATTAATGGCCACTAATCATTGCCAGATGCTGCACCTTGAGTAATTTGCCCCACTTGCTACACTTAGTACTTCTCTCTCACACACACACATTTCTACAGCTGTACACTTTTTGACACAAGCTATAAAACAATAATTAATAAAGTACAGTATGCTGCTAACTGTAACTAACATCACAATGTAAAACGTATTTCAACTGAAGAGCTCCAAACATTGTCAAACATTTAGGTGCATGTAACTTTTTTGTTGTGGGGTCCACCACCTGCTTGTCTCCATGACGATATTACTGCTTTGCCTATATGAAGACAAGCAACACCAGGCCAAGTTACAGTTCAGATCTGTGAAGAGACGAGCCCACTCACAGTAAGAATGCACATGTAATAATATAAATGCAAGATAGATCATAATGTCTTCATGGGGACATGCAGGTGACGAACCCCATAGTGCTTCTTTAAAGATTGCATTGAGTAACATTTCTGGTGGAAAGTCTAGTATCCCCTTTTCTCCATGGAGATGTAATAACTTTGACTGAAATGTATCACAGTGTGGCATTAAACCTTTTTATAATCATGGATACCAAACCAGGCCAAGTTATTTGTCAGATTTGCGAAGAGGCATAGTCAGAATGTCTTTCACCATTGTTTTTCTAGGTATTTTTGTGCAATAATACTACCTGTAATTCAATATATTTGAGGTAGATTTCCTAGTTGAGTATCCATTTTAAAGC
>JACN01112961.1:0-46190 GCA_000787155.1 Scartelaos histophorus | reverse complement strand
CAGCATGACGGGTCTATTTTTAACATATTTGTAGTTTGATTAAACAAAACAAAAAACTGAACAAAGTTCATCACAAATTTGTATCAAAATAAATACGTTAAAGCTTTATTAAATCTCAAAATCTATGCCAAATACATTTACTTTCTACACTTTAAGTACATTTTAAAACTTAAATACTTTTACTTAAGTAGATTTTGTCATGTGATACTTTTACTTTTATTTGAATAGTTTTTTGCTCCAGTGTCTTCCACCACTGTTCATTTCTAAGGCTGTATGTAAAAATTCCCCTCAGTGCAGTACCTTTTTTTCCCTTTTTGACCCAATTTTAAAATAAACACATATAGCCAAACATTATTTATTTATTTATTAATGTTTCACGAATAAACAGAAACACACAAGACAACAGGTAACATTTCTTTCATTCTTTTTGTCGCCCCCATGTGGGAATAGTTTTAAAACATATTTAAATAATTCACCCTGTGTACATGTACAAACAAAATTATTTACTTATTTTAAAAGTATTTGAAAAATGATGCATAGAAGCCATGCATCACGTGACATCACAGCAAAATATTATTATTTCAGTCCTTTTTTCTCTAATAATTATTGTGATTTTTAGCCAAGCATGAAGAATGATTTAATTATTTGTGGAACAAAACCATTTGCATTGAAGCACTGTAACACTATATTCTATATTCAGTGTTTTATGTGTCTGTTGTGTATAGTGTGGATGAATGAGATGTGAAACGTGGGACCAGTATCTCAAATCTGCAAATCTAATTTACCTGTGGGTATGAATAAAGCATCTTAACCTAATCTAACTTGGTCTAATTTCCATTGCAATGGCTTTCAGTGAATATTCATACCCTTTCCAGGAGGACCAGTTGATTCCTTGTCCATAGGCAGAGCTGCCCCAGAGGTACATCCCATTAACATTGCAGTTGTGGCACTTTCCATACCACCATCCTCCTAAGTAGGCCTGGGCACAGTTCCCAGAATAAACATCTTGGTCCTTGTCAAATGTGGAAAACATTAAGCCTGTATGGCCATTCAGAGAATCTCCTGAAAATATAAGAGATTAACTAAGAGTTGGAGCTGAGCTGCCGACTGTGTTTCTTTTCCAAACTCACCAGCTCCACCGTCCACAAATCCAGTCACACTGAGCTTGTAGCCCTCCTCCTCTGGACCTATTGAGAAGGACTGGTAGTGAGCGAAGACCTTGGCTCCTGTAAAGTCCTCCATCTGCACTCTTAGTTCATAGCTCTTTCTCGTAGTGAGAGTGTGAATGGTCTCCAAACCTTCAGATGAACATTTAAACCAAGGTTCTTTGGTAAAAGATTCAAATAATAGTGTCCACTGAAAAAAAAAAATCTGGTAATAATTTGTAAATGTTTATTTCCTGTTTTTCTTTTATTACAATTTTTTATGAATTTGTAACTGTAGAATGTTATGGTCTTAATCATTTTTAATACAGGGCGTCATGAAGTCTAAGAAGTTTGCATAGAAGTTTTACCTAACCAGTATTCTCCAGATGCTTGTCCAAAACCAGCTTTATACTGGTCCCAGGGTCTGTAAAAGTTAAGCGTCCCATCTTTCCTTCTCTGAATGACCTGAAAAAGAGACAGAACTTGCAGTAATTTAAATTGTAACTCCCAACACTGCTACTCTTGGTTTTACTCGAATGCTAAATTCCTGATTGTGTAATTGAAGTAACTAATATTGAAGGAACTAATCGCAAAAAGTCATGTTACTGTAACTGAGTAGATAGTGGGGGCAGTTATACTTTTTTAATAGATTTATAAAGTCTAAAATTGTCCCATTTGACCGTTGTCAACATGCATAATAACACCATTGCATGCCACTGGTTTTAATTCATCTTTAAATAAATAATAATGACCTAATATTATTACCTTTACTTGGAGAGCACATGGTAAGTACTATGTAACTGTTTTTAAATATCTAACATGAAACTGTGAACATGAGCAATGGTTCACTGATTAACAGGCTAAACAGAGTAAATACTTACTGTCCATTTTTTGCCTTCATTCCCCTCATCCATGTCACAGTAGACTTGTATAGGAGACAGTGGCCCTGCTGGGTAGATGTTGTATACTCCACTGTGTCCATAGCCTTTTTCATAAATCTCACTGCAGTCCACAGGGTTAGAGGCCGGGCTGCATGTAGCCACAGGGATCAGCAGCAACAAGGCTAGAAAATTCTGCTAGTAAAAAGTAAGAGCTGCAGTTACTTAATCTTAGGGTGAAAAATTGCTTTCATCTTACCATCTTTGTCCTCATTTTTCATTTGATTTGGTTCCCAGTGATATGTGGAAAATAGAGGAACTGGACTTTGTACCAATGAGCAAAATAACCTATTAATGATTGCCACCACCATGGGTGTGAATTAGATTGGATTAGAGTAGATATTAAGACAGGCATGTAACAGCAGGCAACAGTAACACGTATTATCTGTATGTACAAATATATGGGCTCCACTTTTTATTTTGTATGTACATTACTAATACTAGCTGTAGTGATTGTAATAACATGAAGGTTAAATAAATAATCAGTCACAGTGTCAAATAATGCTAAAAGAAGTACATTTTATTTTTGTTCTTATTAGTACATAACCATTTTAGAGACATAAGACTTCTTAAGCAAAGAACTACCCAGAACAATCATATTTACAACAGAAATGGGTTGTTGAAAGGTAGAAAAACATAAACAAAAACATAACTACTCAGAGTGCACAGTCTGTAATGAAATGTGAACAACAACAACATACAGTGTGGTTCCCAGGTTGGACAGTCTAGTGCAGGGTGAAATAAAACTATGACACTTACAGGTTGTGAGAGCAGGTTGCCACATCAGTAATGTCCTCCTCTATATATTTAGAAATCTATCAAGAAAAACTACTCTCAGGTTATGGTAGTGGGGAAACAAGTGGTCTCCCAAACTTATGTTTGCCAAAGGATGCAGCACTACATAGCAGCGTTGTGCCCTTCACTAACTTGAAAGTTTAGGAGCAGACCTTATGGCCCTGGACTGCTGCTGTAGATGCAGAGAGCGGCCCCTGCATGCCATAAAAGACCTCCCTGAGGAGTGACTGGGCACAAGCAGACAGAGACCAGCACCCATCACCCCACTGCCACCCACCCAAGACCATCTCAGCAACAGGAACCTAGGAATGTTAGTTTTAGTCCATATAGGGACATGACATGGGCCTAAAATGATGTCGCCATTTGACAGACTCAGCCTTTAGGCAGGAAAATGATATAAAATAGCAGCTGTATAAGTTTAGCTTAGTACATCTGAGTATGTTATAATGTATCCACAGATTTCACAAATATACAAGTATAAAAAATGAAAACAAAAACCAAAAAGGCAGTGACAAGCTGACTCTGTAAGCAAACCAATGCTAAGTGAATAACCACACACTTAATGATGTCTGGGCTGGTAGTAGACTATGTTAGAAAGCCCTTGGTGAGATGCTACATTTTGTTGTTGGAAGTCTTACAAAAGTCAAAAGGAAAGTGTCAGCTTCAGTGCCACACTTTTATGATAAATATGCATTGAAGAATATTGTTGGACCCACACAGACCCCACAGCCTGGTCACTTGAAGTGCTTTAAAGACACTGATGTACATTCTTACTCATAATACTCATATGGAAAGTAAATAATTACCACAGTTCAATTAAGTCAGAAAGTATCACTAATGCTTGGCTACTTTTATATATTTGCTAGAACCTGGTTAACATTTCGACCAAGTTTGAAGGCCTAAATAAATAAAATAAGGTGGATACTCTCTTTCAATTAACTGGCCTAAATAAATGTTATGAAAGCCTGTTTGTTCAGAAATGTAGTCAGTCTGTATCAAAGGAGTTTATACACATTTGAATTGCTACCAGGACAGAAAGATAGTTTTCCACCTAAAATGTTCAGAAAGAAAATAAAAACAATAAATAAAAATAAATGAATTCCCTTCAACATTTTATTTTTTTCTTTCTACTTGTAAATGTTAGTTTCAGGAAAACATTCCTAAGTCTTTGAAATTAAAGACTTAAGTTTCTTCATATATTTTTTATAATAAAAAAACAAGTCCATCTGTGACAGAATTACTTCATTAATTGCCTGTTACTTTACCAGGCAACACTTTTCCCTTTACGTTTTTCTCTGCAGTCATCATTAGCAGACGGTCCTCACAATACAGTCAATCCAAATCCAATGAAAATCTTGGAAACAGGCTGACACATATAAACACGGACGGGCCAGAAGCCAGTCATACATTTTAGCGAGTGTCCTTTTATGCAGGAGCTGTGGGGCTTCACGCAAACACCTGCATCTTCCCATTGGCCTCTGGGACTTGGGAAATTTGGGTTTGAGCAACACCAGAGACCGCTGGACTCGGGGTAGAATCTGACCAATCAGAAACACACTGAGGAGAGGGGCTGGACCAGGGCTCTGGGGACTCGGGAGAGGGGGTCAGGTAGGGATGCTCACTGGGCAAGCGGAGGTAATGCTTGGGTGTTGTATCCAGTGCAGAAGTGTAGCTATGTTGAGACGGCGGGGTGGGGTAGTCCTCTGTCCCTGCAGTACTCGCACTGGGCTGTGGGGGCAGTGGCTGTGGGGTCTGTGTTATTGGAGTGGATGTTTGTGCCGGCTGAGTCTGTGGCTGCTGTTGTGCGGGCGTCTGGGACATCTGCTGCGCCTGCTGTTGGAAGAAGGAGGGGGCAGGCTGAGAGCTCTGGGGTGTGGGGGGTGTGGATGTGGTCAGACTGATCAGCTGCTGCTGGTGCTCTGCGATGGAGGGCAGTTTGACTGGACTGATGGAAGGGGCCGCACTGACCGGTGTGGGCTGGAGCATGGTGCTGCGGTACATCTGCTGGTGGAGCATCATGTTCTGTTGCTGGAGTGCAGGACTCTGCGGGTGCATGCCCGCCTGACTGCTATGGACCAGATTAACAACCTGTTGACCACACTGAGAGGACGGAGGCATCCGACTGTGCCAGTCAAAGGGCACACTGACTGGACTGACCATGCCCATGTTGAGCCCCATCTGACCTGAACTCAGCACAAAGCCATGGTTAACATCAGAGGGCATGGACACACGGCCCTGCAGAGACATGCCCCCACTACCCAGGTCACTGAGCTGCGCCAGAGATACCGCAAAGGGACCAGCTCCGTCCATTAGGCTACTGTGCACCATTGGGGTAGTTGGGACAGACATAGACGAGTGGAAGAGGCCTGGAGAAGGCATAGCCACGGGTGAAGTAGGGTTGGTGATGTAACCAGCGTTGCTTGTTCCTCCATGTGGCGAGTCCAGAGAGTCGACAGGAGACAGAGTGACTGAGCTCTCCAGTAATGCACTCTGCATGTCTAAGGTTAACTTTTTGTTTCGTGCTTTGACTGACTCCTTCAGACTGCTATGTTGACCTCCGAGGCTGGAACCCTTTGACCCGGGTCGGCGATTCTTCTTTCCTTGAGGAGTGGTTTTCAGACTTGGGAGGAAGGCACTCGGAGGGCACATGAGAGGAGAGAGTGTGTGTGCCCCAGGCAGGTGGTGTCCAGCCCCTCCATGGCCCTGAGGACTTCGAACTGTGTTGTACTCGTCTAGAAGCTGCACTATGTCGTGGTGCATGCGTTCCTGTGCAATGTCCCGGGGCAGTCTGTCCATGTGGTCTGTGATTTCCCGATTAGCAAAGTGAGCCAGGAGCACCTTCACAGCCTCACAGCTTCCCTCACGTGCAGCCAGGAACAGAGGGGTCTCCTCCTGAAAGGTAGAAGAGACAAACAATGAGACCAGACTGTAATTGTACTAACACAGTTAGTCATAATTACAGGCCTTACCTTGAGATCTTGCATATCTTTGTTTGCACCATTCTTAAGCAAAGCCACAGTGGCATCTACATTGTTCACTGCAGCTGCCCAGTGAAGTGCAGATTTACCTAAAATATAAAAAAATGTTTAATAGTCCATCTTATGTGAAAGTCCTTAGTCTGTGTGCCAGAGAAGATTAAACATGCTTACCTAATTCATCGACCGCATTAACATCAGCATGGCATGTGATAAGTTCCTCTACCATGCCCTCTACTGCTAACCTGGCAGCTAAGATGAGAGCAGTGGAGCCATCGTACATGCGAGAGTCCAGATCAGTAGCCCGGTTTCTAATTAAAATCTACAAGAATAAATAAATTGTAAGTTATATTGTAGGATACATATATTTAACTTATAACAAAGTCAGGTTAGACAAATTCATATATTCTAGAGAAGTTACCTGGAAGACTCCCTGTGCATCTGCAGCCACTGCCGCATGAAGAGGAGTCCGCCCAGTGTTGTCCTGAGCGTTGGCATCTGCTCCAGCGTCCAAGAGCCTCTTAGCAGCATCAGCGCGGGCGTAGCGAGCAGCCAGGTGCAGTGCTGTCTCACCTGTGCGATCAGTTTGAGCGGCAAGGGATGCGCCCTGATAGATAAGGTCAGAGATGATGTTGGCCGAACACTCCTCATTTTCCTCTTCTTCTGCCACTTCCGACTCAAGACCTCCTCCACAGAATGACGCCAACATCAAAGGAGTGAAGCCATCTAGTGACAATGCCAAACAAGCTCAGTTTAGTCCTTGTTGAACACGAATAGATCAGATATAGTCATGAATATAAACACACGATTTACTCACCCGGTCCTCGCACATTAACATCCATACAGTCACTTTCAAATTCTCCTTGAGGTGGAGTTAGGGCCATAGTTGGAGGCACTCGGATGTCTGCAGCTGCAAGGTGGTGTTGGGTCCACTGTCTGCTGTCCACTGCATCTTCACTGTCCGAGAGCATACTTGGCTCCTCAACCTGATCAAAACAAGTCACATGTCAGGTTTTCCTGTTAAGCAGAAGTTATTGATGATGTTTCCAAGTAACTGACCTTAAGTCTTTTTGCTTCTGGACAGTCTGAGTCCATCCACTGCTCACTGTGATCTCCAAGGAGAGATTCTTCCACTTTGGGAATGTGTCTGTTTTTTCATTTGAGAGTAAAGACACAGGATGAATATATATTTGTACACCAAATGATATGGTACATAAGCTTGATGTTAACATGCAAAACAACTTACTTCAATCCCAAGGCATCCTGGCCAACGGGTTCTCTTCGATTCTTGTTGCTGCTTGGCTCTTTCTTAAGGAAAAATCCTTCTGGAAACCATAGAGTGCTGTGCTCTCTCTTTCTACGGGCAATCAACATGCCAATGACCAGGATCACCAAAAGGAAGAGGCAGACTAAACAAACCAGGAACCACTTCAACATCGGTATGCCATAATTGACGTCGGGCTTTTTTACTGCTGAAAAAGGAAAATTAGGTATTTTCACTGTCACATTGCAAAAAGTGACACAGAATGCACGTTTTGCTACTCACCACTGACTTCTTTGAGGGGGTAAGGAAAAGGCAGCATATCTGTTGCACTAAGCGCCCCTAAGTATTCTGCAGCACTGTCAGCTGATTTGATACAATCTTCATTTTCCTTTGGACATAGACGAATGTCTATTTCCAGGTACACAATTGAGCTACAAGAATAGAGAAGACAGCAGATTGACTTAGATTCAGATACTGATAAACTGAATTGGCATTAACAGGTGCATTTTATTTGAATGCCTGACTCACCCAATGACTTCCTCCTGCGGTTGCAATTCTCGTTTGAGACGGGACTTCCACCGAGTGTAAGGACGAATCATGGCGTCACCGTTGTCGTCCACTTGGAAGCGCAAAGTAGTGTGCAGAATGGCACTCAACTTCTGTAAGAAAGCTGTTTGTGTGCGCATAAGCTGCTCAGGAGGGAGGAGGACGACCAGGACCAATACACCATCAGCTGTTTGGACAGGCACTGTCTGTGCACAGTCCATGCCATCCCAGCCACACTCTTCCATGTTGCAGCCTTGGTCGCACTGGCCATCAGCGTAGTGGGCAATACAATAAGACTCGTATAAGGGGCTGGAACAATACAACAATGTGGTTAAGTCACCTTTCTCGAATCTCTGTAGAAAAAAAGACCATTTGTAATATCAAACTTACTTGCACACTTTTTCCTTTCTGCAGTCAAAGTTGTCAAAAAGGCAGTCAGCGTTGTTGCAGAATTCATCACACTGGCTGTTGTTGAAAAGCCGCCAGCAGCGAGGATCTGAACAGCGCGCCCAGGGGTTCCTTCTGAGAGAGCAGTCCCCTCCATCCCACTGGCACGCATGGGAATTACACTCTTTATCACACACGCCATCATTGGCTTTGCTGTGACAGTCGGTCAGAGGGCAAGATATTGAGGGGTCGGTCATAGTGGTGACCTGCTCACAGCGCTTCCCTTTAAACCCACTACGGCACTGACAGTGGAAGTAGGGGAAGCTAGTCTCCTCTGTGCACAGCCCATCGTTTAGGCAGGGTTTAGAAGAACAGCCTTCATTGGTGCGATGCTGACACTGGGGTCCACCGTAACCTGACAAACATGTACAACGTGCTCCTCTTGTGGTCAGGGCACAACTTCCACCATTGTAGCAAGACAGCTCTCGACAGGACATGCTTCTCTCACAGTTAGGACCAGTGTAACCCTGCACATTGAATTATCACACTCACACTTAGAACTCTATTACAAGTAGAAGTAACAACAAAAAATGCAAAGAGTGTCCAATTTACTAGCTTACTCACCAGCTGACAAGTGCATGTGTATCCTAATGCAGAGCTCCCTGATACAGAGCAAGCCCCTCCATTTTGACAAGGATGAGACTCACACACGCTAAATCTGTTCTGACACCTCCGACCTAAAAACAACAAAATATATTTATCTTGACGGCATAATATTAATAAAATAATATAACAATAACTTCATAAGGTTTGTGGTCATCTACCTGTGTATCCTGGCTTGCAGACACATAGGTAGTCATTTGGCAGTTGGATGCAGTCCAGGCTGTTCGAGGGACTGCAGGGATTGGAGAGACACTCGTTTATGTCGCCCTCACACCTCTCTCCAGTGAATCCAGGGGGGCAATTACAGCGATAACCCCCCACTCGGTCCACACAGGTGCCATTGTTCAAACATTTTGGAGGAGCATTGCGCAGCCTGAGGGGGGGGGCACAGTCATCTTCATTGATCTCACAGAGCACACCTAAGGAAAAGGGGATTATTATATTATTGTAGTTTAGTGTACATCTATTTTGATTTTATTTTAGATTTGCTTTGAATATAAAGGTTAATTTGCTTTTTGATATGCTTACCTAATGTCCCAGGAGGACAGGAGCAAATGTAATGTCCCACCAGGTCAATACAGGTGCCTCCATTTTGGCATGGATGAGACTGGCACTCATTGATCTCAATCTCACAGTTCTGTCCAGTGTAGCCCGGCATACACTACAATAACAGCCACATAGGCCAATTAATTAATGTCACAAAATCACTTGGAATACTGTTCAAGTGATACTATGGCAAACTTACATCACATTGATATCCTCCCACATATCCCCTACAGGTGGCGCCATTGTGGCAGGGTTTGTCCTCACAGTGGTCCACTTGGCTTTCACAGTAGCTGCCAGTGTAATCAGCGGGACATTTACAAAAATGAGCAATGCCTGTGTTGACGCAGTGACCGCCATGGTGGCAAAGTTCATCTGTTTGAATACCTAAAAACAATGATTATAGTTATTATCTTTTAGTTGTAAAAACATAAGGAAACCACAGATATTTATCAGTAAACAAAGGGTACCTCTTTGACGTGCCGCTGTCTCACAGGAGACTTTAGGGATGTCACAATAACGTCCAGACCAACCACCTGTGCAATCACAACTGAACGCAGCATCTCTTTGTCGGCAGCGGCCTCCATTTTGACAGGGATTGGATCGTCTACACCAGTCAACTGGAGTCTGTGGAAAGGTGTGGAAAGGAAGGCAAAATAATAACATATTTAATAATAATATATTTTTACAGCAAATAGTTAAAATCTTAACTTTATCTTAACTTTTTGCATGTAAATATATTTTTGTATCTGTACCTGGCAGCGGTTACCGGTGTAGCCCTTGGGACAAGAGCAGCGGAAGGACTCGAGTGCATCCTGGCAGATGCCTCCGTTCAGACAGGGCTGAGAGTCACACTCATTCACCTCATACTGGCAGTGAGAGCCAGTGAACCCAGATCGGCAAGTGCAGGCGTAACCATTGATTTTGTCTGTGCATGTCCCTCCATTAAAGCATGAGCTATAAACCAGAACAAAAAGATGAGCTGTATAATTGGCGACAGTTACATTTGAAAGGACTGAACCGGTGCAGAACAATAGCCAGTCCTACCTTTCCGTGCAGTCGGGGATGTTTGTTTCACAGTGGATGCCGGTAAAACCAGGTCTGCATGTGCAAGTATAAGAGTTAACATAGTCTTTGCATGTGGCGCCGTTTTTGCAAGGGGAGCTTTGACATTCATTGATTTCCAAGGCACAGCGAGGGCCTGTGAAGCCGGGCAGGCAAGTGCAGTGGTATGAATTGACCCCATCCGTGCAGGAACCTCCATTCAAACAGGGGTCTGATATAGCAAAATACATTGTTTAAGGTTTTAGAAAATGTATGCATGTATGTTTTCTTGCATGAGATAGTTTAGGTCACTTACTCGGAGAACAATCGTTGATGTCTGTTTCACAGTTTGGACCTGTGAATCCACCTCTACACGAACACATGAAACCACCAAGTGTATTTGTGCAAGTCCCACGGTTCTTACAGGGGTTGCTGACACACTCATTGATATCATTGTTACACAGTTGGCCTGTAAACAACACGGCACATCAATAAAAATACACTTCCTTAACATACAGTAATGTAACATAATACATTTAATAACAAAATGATAAACTTACCTTGCCATCCTTGTTGACATTTACACTGATAGCCCAAGTAGTCAGCAGTATGGGTGCATATGGCATTATTGGCACAGGGATTCGGAGAGCAAGGAGTGAGGACGTCAGCACAAGTAGAGCCACTGTATGGTGGCTCACAGATGCAGGTGAAACTGGCAACACCATCCACACAAGTGCCTTTGTTTAGACATGGGCTGGACGCACACTCATTGATGTTCACCTGGCAAAGATTACCTGTCAAAAGATACAAGTATGTTAAATATTCGCCCCAAAGAGGATAGAAAGAAAATAAGCTTTTCAGTGAAACAAACAAATTGATCTAAGATACCTCTAAAGCCTTGTCGACATTTGCAGCTAAAACCATTGAGCTGATCAATGCAGGTGCCAGCGTTCTGACAAGGACTGGGCAAGCAATCATTCCGGTCTAGATCACAGTTCTTTCCCACCCAGCCAGGTTCACAATCACATCGATAACTGAAAAAAACAGAACAAAACCAAATATTGTATAGTTATTGTAATGTTGCATTTTTGTATTATTATTATTATCTCCGCCAAGGAGATTATGCGATCGAGTCGGTTTATTTATTTATTTGTCTGTGGACAGAATTTCTCAGAAACTACTGGATCTTCATGAAATTTTTACCAGGGGTAGATCTTGGCCCAAGTACCACTCCATTAAATTTTGGTGATGATCCGGATCCGAATCTTTTACCAGGGGTAGATCTTGGCCCAAGTACCACTCCATTAAATTTTGGTGATGATCCGGATCCGAATCTGGATCCCTTGGTGGAGATAAGAAATCTCTGATTGCTCTTGTTATTATTATTATTATTATTATTATTATTGTTGTTGTTGTTGTTGTTGTTGTTGTTGTTGTTGTTGTTGTTGTTGATGTTGATGTTATTATTTCCATTTATTCATATGTTTTAAAAAGACCTAAATGCTAAAAGAGATGCTGAAGAGTCTAGGTTACACAAGTTTTGGGTAATTTGTTATGAAAAATAAAATAATATTACATAAAGAATATAGCCTGCAAAGTGAGATAGTGTGGAAAAACTTAAACTTGACAGTCAAAAGGGCTGGATGAGAATGATTCAATATTTCTAAGACAATGAACTTTATTTGAGCATCTTGTTAATCCTAGCATACCCCCATATTCCCAGTGTTTACTTACCCATTGATGTCGTCCCTGCAGGTACCATGGACACAAGGGCTACTTCCACACTCGTCCACTTGGGAGTAACAGTACGGGGGCTTGAACCCTTCTGGGCACTGGCAATGGAACCCATTCTCCTCATCCACACATGTGCCTCCATTTCTGCAGGGGCTAGAGACACACTCGTCTATCTCCACATTGCATTTGGGACCTGGAAGTGGAAAAGTTAAGTCATTTTTATACTGCTGCTGGTTCAGTTTTATTTTTCAGTAATAATCAGTGAGGCTGAGTGGTTCCTACCTGTGAAACCAGGTTTGCAAACACAGTCATAACGATTAATACCATCATTGCAAATCCCATAATCACATGGATTACTGGCACAGTCATCAAAGTTTATTTCACAGTTGGTGCCTAAAATGAATAACACAGTATTTACATGTTTTGATACTGATATGCTTACGGTGCTCTTAATAGTTAATCGGAATGTGAATTACCTGAGGTCCCATGTTGACACTGGCAGATGTACCTGTTGACCAAGTCCACACATTTGCCTCCGTTTTGACAGGGGTTACTGTGGCACTCGTTGAGCTGGTTCTCACAGCGGTACCCAGTATAACCTGCATCACAGTTGCAGGTGTAGCTGGCAATGCCGTCAATACAAGTCCCATGATGGCAGGGGTCAGGCTGGCAGTTGTTAATGTTACTCTCACACAGCGTGCCTTCATATCCTACACGAAATAAAGAAAAAAAATCATTTACATTTTATTCATCAAAATTGCCAAAATACTTTTGTAGATTCAGGCTCCTGTGTCTGTCTCACACTTTATAAAGCGCCTACAGTTTGGACCCTAATCACACTGGTTGCCCAGACAACAGTGTCTGAGCTAGACACTGTTGGTTTGTGTAGCATGTGTTTAGAGCACTGCTGAGTTTGGCAAAGCACTAAAGACGGGCCCTGCACAGGCCTCCCAGTCCTGCTTTTGTTCAGAGTGGTGAAGGGAACAATGGACTGCACCACGTCAAACAGGAGCACTGCACTCAACAGAAGGGGCCCACAAACACAGGGAATACCAAGCAGCTGGCGACTGAAACAATGATGTCCCCCACTGCTCCAAACTAACAGGCTAAATATTATTGTAAATATACATTTAAGTCTCACTGACAACTGCAAACTAGAACATTCTGAAGTTTAATTTTACAGAAACTTATACAAATGACCAAATATGAAGGAACGCACATGGTACTATAATGTGACAGGTGTGAGATGAACAGATGTAGGGGTGATAACCAATGGTCTTTTCAAAACAAATGCCTATGCTCAGTGACCCCGTGATCCTGACATTCAGAGAAGGAGAGGTGGGCCTCAAGTTACCAGGTTTACATGCCAGACATCCAGAGAAACTGCTGATTCAACAAACACTGGCATTTTAACAAAACTTTAGCATATGCCACATATGCTTATCTGTCTGCTCAAGAACTGAGAGAAAAAAAACACAACATACCTTCAGCACAGCGGCACTCAAAGCCATTGGGCCGGTCGTAGCACTTGGCTCCATTCTGGCATGGTGTACTCGCACACTCATCGATGTCGATCTGACACATGGTGCCAGTGAAGCCTGGGACATGCAAACACAGAGGGGAGAGGTTAGAGGGCAGGTCCAGTAAAGGCGTCCAGCCTGGGGCAGAGGGCAGTGCTCGTTAAGGCCAGAGGTCTCTTGACCCCTGACTAATGTCTAGCCACGGAGGACTGGTTAAAATATGTTATGAATTCACGTGAAAATTACAGTCGGTGCCCTTGACAATACAGTCTTTTAACATACAACAACATAAGAGAATGTAATTTTTATATGGCAAAATTTGAGAAAGGACCTTGACATATATGTTATGATCACCAATAACAGTATAATAAATAAAACAGAAGTGCCCTGTTAAAAAGGATGAGTCGTGGGCTGCAGAGAGTGGGGGCAAGAGGAGACGGTGGGATTGTTTTCTCTTTGGGAACCCCCACAATCTTCCTGCATCAGCTCCACAGACTGAATAGCGGGCTGGGGGTTTAAGGGGGTACGTCTGTCCCAGATGTAAATTGCGGAGTTGGAAAAGAATCTCATTAAATGACTGCTGTTCCCTTCAGCGGCGGGCAGGACTAGAGAGACTGCTGTCCTGTCCACATTCCACAGAGGAGGGAGAGGGTCACAATGGGGTCTTTGTTCTGGCAGCAGGACAGGCAGCTTCTCGATCTGTCTTTTAAACAAGTTGGAGCTCTGAACAGTGGCAAGCCTAGAGTTTCCTCTTAAGGGCCATTTAAACTTTGGCTTTTTATTCCATCAGGCATTGACATAAAGACAGATTTTGGCCAGGACAGACAGAAAACTTACCTGGCTGACAGGTGCAAGTGAACCCATTAACCATATCTCGACAGACGCCATCATTCACACACGGGTTGCTCTCACAGTCATCTATGTCAATTTCACAGTATGTTCCCATGTATCCTGTAAGACATGTTTAAGTTTAGTTAGTTAGTGTCTACAGACAGCAGAGAGCATTTATATCACTGTTTCTGAGCATCCATTTTGTGTCAGATCCTCTTCTTGAACACCAAACCTTATTAAGTGTTTGTGTAAGAAGTCTAAAGCTGTACTACACTGGTATCTGTAAAACTCAGCGCTCAGCTTTGCCAGGGCTGATGATGATGAGGATGGTGAAGAGGAAGGACTTGTCGCTGGAAAGGGAGGGGGGAGGGGCATGGGCTCTGGGAAAAAGCCTCTCACCCTCTCTGTGTGTATGAGGGGTGCAAAGTTGAGCACAGAGGGCCCCTATTGTTCAGCTCGATTCCCACAACTCTACAACTTATTAGTATGCACAGCACACTCCTCCCCCTAACTGCTCTCCCTCTCGCACATCCAGTCCTATAGACCCAACTCACAACTCTTAATTTGTATAGTTCCCAAAACCCCAGGATGCATGTTGGACTGTGCGTGAGAGTTTCACTGTTTGTGTCTCAGACTAAAACTTTACTAAGGCCAGACTAATGTCCTGTCTGCTGCACCAGAGGCCTGAGGTGCACCAAGGTGTGCACCTCTCAACAACGCAACAATCTGCAAGAGTCCCCACTGTATTGTCCAATGACAAGGTCAAGTTTAAACATTCACTTGCTGAAAAAAGAAATGTATATTATAAACAATATACCTGGCATACAGATGCAGGTGAACTCTCCAATGCGATCCAGACAAGTTGCATCATTTTGGCAGGGCATAGAAAGACATTCATTAATATCTATTTCACAGCGAGGTCCTGCATATCCGCGGCCACACTGACACTGGAAAGACCCTTCTGTGTTCACACATTTCCCAAAATGCTCACAAGGGTTTGCTCCTGCAACCAAAAAATATATTTAAATATTTTTTTAAATATAAAACTTACTGAAATATTTTGAGTTTAAAATAGCACAAATACCGATAGAACACTCGTCCATGTCCTGGTTGCATGCTCCTCCCA
This sequence comes from Scartelaos histophorus, assembly GCA_000787155.1. Taxonomy (NCBI): domain Eukaryota; kingdom Metazoa; phylum Chordata; class Actinopteri; order Gobiiformes; family Gobiidae; genus Scartelaos; species Scartelaos histophorus. The sequence goes on along the minus strand of JACN01112961.1, from coordinate 30,679 downwards.
CAAAGCCAGCGGGACAGGTGCAAATGGCTCGACCGTTCAGTGGGTTAGTGTCACACACAGCACCCTCATTACAGGGGTTACTGACACAAGCATCGTCAAGGTGACACAGCAAACCTGTCGGACAAAGCATACATTAAGAACTCCTCTCTTCTCTCCTATATTTACTTTACATTTGACCAAAATAAGAACTCGTACCGGTTTTCCCCACCGGGCACTCGCAGAAGAAAGAGGCCACGCGGTCGTGGCAGGTTGCTCCATTGAAGCACACGGCTGTGGCGCAGTCGTCGATGTTCTCACTGCAGTCATCTCCAGTCCAGCCATTCACACACACACAGGTATGTCCTCCAATGATGTTGAAGCAGGTGCCACCATTGTGACAAGCATTGGGCTGCATCAAACATTCATTCACGTCCTCCGCACAATATTGTCCTATCACAATGAAGAAATATAAAGGCATTAAACACTTATATTTGGATTTGTTTTTAAGAGAAATCTGCCAAACAACAGTATACCTGTCCATTCGGGTGGGCACTGACAGTTGTAGGTGTTGACACCATCCACGCATTTGCCCCCGTTCATGCACTTATGGCCTGGGCAGTCATCCACATTATTTTCACAGTTGTGTCCCTCAAAGCCTGAGAGAGAGAGAGAGAGAGAGAGAGAGATGATGATACACAGATACACTGGGTCTTGGAGCATGAGGCCCCTTCCAGACACAAACTTCCCACACTTGCGAAGGTGAACGTGGGCAGTGAAGTGTTCACAGGGTGTCTGACTGTTTACATGGTTTCATGATGGTTCCCACACAATGCCAGCAAATGTCATGGCTTCTCCCTGCTCTAGAGGCCACTGCTTCCAGCAGTGTTTGCTTGTTTTATAATCTCTCACAGTTTCAATGACTTCCTTTCTGGCAGGAGCTATTTCCTGTATGCTCCCCAGTGGAAACCAGAAAGCCCATAAATACATTTTTCTGTTGTGAACAGGGCAGAGTGCAAAAGGACTGCTGTTTCAACTCTCCCACCCTCCACACTCCCATCCCCAGCTATTATTAGCACACGGGACCTGGGATTGAGAAGTAGTGGTAGTCACTACGCCATGAGTCTGGAAAGTCACTATTGGGAATGAGACAGTTTATATATCACTATGTAAATAATTTAACGCATTATTATCATATTAATAATGGAAAGACCACTTGATGTGACAACATAACAGAACAGCTTACCTGGCAAACATGCACACTCATAAGAGTGGTCACTGGTTTGTCGACATGTGCCACCATTGAGGCACTGGGATGGAGAGCAGGGGATGATGGGTATTTCACATGTGCGCCCATTGTACCCAGGTGGGCACTGACAGCGGAATGACCCATGAGTGTTCATGCAGGCGCCTCCATTGAGGCAGGCACCAGGCTTCTTGCACTCATCTATGTCAAGGCGACAGTTCTTTCCTTGAAAGCCAGGTGGGCAAGAGCAGTTGTAGTGATTATTCCAATTGACACATCGTGCCCCATTGGCACAAGGACTTGTGGCACATGCATCTATTAAAGAGCAGTCCTGGCCTGTGGATGAAATGAGCAGTACAGTTTGTCAAGTTTCATTGTTTTTTCTTAAATAAACACTCAAAGCTAAAGATTTACCTCTGAAGCCCCTCTGGCATACACAGCTGTATTGTGTGATACCGTTGGCCACTAGGCTCTTGCACGCTCCTCCGTTGAGACACTGAGTTCGATGACAAGGATCCACAAACTGACAAAGAGGGCCTATATATCCAGGACGGCATCTAGATAAAACATAGAGTTTTGTTAACAACTGTAATAATTGTAGTCTTGTTGCAAGAGAAATAGTAGATTAGAAATACAGGCCAAGTAACACCCATGCTAGTAAAGCATAATACACATTGATATTGGTGCAAAGCTTTATAAAACCTACCGTGTTAAGTTTGAATAAGATAATACTAACTGACACTAACTGAAGACAAATATGTTTAGTTAAGACTCCCCGGTGACCATATAACTCAATTATCTCCATGTTAAGTTCAAATTTGTGTCCAAAGATAACATATAGCTCCCCTTTGGGACATTTGTCTTCTCTTTGGGGCCTAATAAAATGCAGTAACTCTACACCCACCGAGTCTTTGCTGTGGACTAACCCCCTTACCCCTTCAAACAGATTGTTTAATGCTGATGACAGGTCGGTGATCTCTGGGCTCTGCCTTCAGGCTGTACTTTGTTTCACTGGAGAGGAGCCCTAGGCAGGATCAACAGTGGGTCTTCTCTTATTCATCACCAGGTATTTTGCTTTCAGTGACTTCTGGACAATTAGGTCGAACAGGGACATCTTACCATATGGTGTAAGTGAATTTCTATTTCCATCCAAAATATGAAAAAATTCAACAGGGCTTGCACACGAATGTCATCATTTTGGCAACTTGTTTTAAAAGTGCATTCCTACACGCTATGCCACTTTTCTGGTGAAAGTTCCACTACCTTCTTGTCTCTTTTGCATAAAATGTTCCACAATATTGAGAGGCAAGCCAGTGAGAGTGTCTGTTTTAAGGTAACTTTGAGAAATAAAAATGATGTATTTAGTAAATGCACTGTATTTAAGTTCATAAAAGTCAGTGGTGGATTCCCCACCAGAAAGCTAGTACAGATTTAAATTCACACACTTCTTTAAAGCATCCACAACATGCCAGCCTATTTTCTACAGTTACCCACTCCAAAATCCCATGAAAAACATTTCCCCCTCCGCCTCCTCCCACATGGAGAGAGGTCAGATGTCAGAGGTGCCCGACTGATTGTGATGATAATGTCAGTGGATCCGTAGATGGGGGGGAGGTGCCGCTCTGCAGGAGAGACTGTGGGATTGGTTCAGGAGGACAACCCAGAGGAGGGGGAGTGGTCTACTCAGCAAGAATGTCATGTCATATTTCCTGTAATGCCATGTCTACTGCCCACTAGAATCCACTTCAAGTCCTCTACTCTGACTCAAAGTCCTTGTGTGTTTAATCAAATTATTCTTTTATGATAAAAAATTATGAATGAGTATTATTATTCTTTTAAAAAATTTTTTTTTTATTAACAAATAATTTTACTTCAATGGAAATGATTTTAAATGTATGTACTGGCATTTAAAGTAGAATGATGTACTTTAAAGTTAACATTAAAGTGGGAACACTCCAATGAAGACTGAAATACAAACAGTTGAACTAATACAAGAATCCCATGCATGTAGAATCCCTCCCATGTTTGTAGAGGACTACACTGCAACGGTAGCAGGTTTTATTCATTATAAGCTGGGAAATTTTATCATTTGCAGTTGCATGTGACTGTGACACTTAAATTTTGTGATAAACTTTATTTTTAATGTCCCCTTGCCACCAGGGAACCCTGTCTACTGTATATATGTATATATATCTTGTACTACCTGGTTTGAGCTGTTCTCTACTCCCACATCCTATATAGAGAATGCTATCAGATCTTTAAAGACTGCTTTTGATGACTAACAAAGCGTGGGTTATATCTGATAGCATAATGATTGATGATTTATAGAGGTGTGTCCAAATAGGTTGAGTGTAAATATGGAAATGTTATGTGCAGAGTGTAAAGTGACTTATTCTCCCAGCAAATAAAATGTTTTGGGCCTTCCAACCACAGCACTCATAGCTGAGAAAGCCCAAACACATTCTTTTGTCTAGACCTGACTCAGTGCCAGCGCTCTACTCCCATAACACACAAATCAGGCTGGACTCGTATCAATGCAGAACACTGTGAGAAATGTGCTACTTTGTCTTCGTGCACCTGAGTATCCCTTATCAGGCTATATACAACCTTGTGGATTCCTTCAGCTCTGGGAAAAGCAGACCAAGCCTTGCTAATGTTGTGTGTGTAAGGCAGGTGCAGATGCTTGTTGCGCAACGGGCCCCTGATTCATAGTTTGTGACTTATGACCTTTTGAGGAAGAGGGGTAGCAGTGGATGAGGCGAAGGTCTCTTAGGACACAGGAGGCATGCCTATAGTCGGTAATCTCCTGGCGTCAACACGTATTAAGCTTTCGAGCAGCTGCAGCTTTTAGGAACCATGCATCTGTCCACATCTGTCAGGGCAAAGCCAAGTTGTCTTTGCTAGCCAGACGTTAAGCCATCTTGTTTTAGAAGGCCGCAGCCAAATATTCTCACTATTAGCAAATTCACATCAATCATAAATGAGATATGCATGCAATCTCAAATTCTGTTTACACACTTCTTCACAAGAGTTAAGCAAAATCAACACTGCAACTAATGATGCAAACACATGCAGCCACTACACACCCATAACACACTCTGAAGAAACTTACAGTCATTCTTAGCACCTGCCAACTTCTATAACAGCTGAGGAAATGGCAAAATATGAAAAATAAATTCTTAAAAGTTAGTTGATTTTATTTTTATTGGAGTTTTTGGAAGTTTTAAACCCACGAAACCCGAACGAAACCTAATACCAAATTTCCTGCTTTCTGGGTCATTGAAGCTGGGCAACCTGAGCCCATCTTCTTGTATACAATAGCAGCAACCCCGCCAGAGGTCATAGGCGAGCTCACCTGTGAACAAAGAGTCTGTAATCTGTGCCACGGTTCATATACCACGTCATGCTCTACAAAGCAACAAGTATAAAGGACTGCTCTGGTCTCTAAGGGTATTTCCTGGATAACTGGATAATAACAGAAACAACAGAAGTGGTCCTTCTCTGGCTTAAGGCGAGATTTAAACACCAGCGTAACAAAGGCTTGTCATTTTATATATTTGGTTTTAGACAATTTTTCGCTGTATATCTGTAAGTCAAACCTTTTTTTTTTTTTTTTTCTACTTTTAAAAATTCTCAAAGAACTAGGTCCTTCATTAAAGTCTTTTCTGACATCATATTGGCAACAGCAGGCCTTCAGCACCCCCCTCTCTCGTCCTCTCTGCCTCCTCTGCTTCGGCTCGGCTCGGCCAGGGCTTTCTCAGGAGAAAAAAAGGCCTGGGGGGTGGGGGAGCATTTTGTGGTCCGAATAAAGGAACTAAAGTAGTTCGAACTCTTTTGTGTGATCTTGTTGGGCAGTGGGGGTGCAGCGAAGGGAGAGAGAGAGAGAGGGGAGAGAAGGAGAGGGTGAGCGAGTGAAGAGGAGCGAGGGGAGGAGGTGCAGTGACCCAAACAAACAGCTTGTCTTTCAGCAGGCCTGAGCTTACATGGACCAACAGGCCTGGGCTGCAGCCTAGCAACAGTAACCCATGGTGAGAGCGAGCCGGACCGAGGCAGAGGGTCCGAAGGGTTTCATAAGGACAGTTTGGGAAGTATCGCTCCAATTTAGAAAGCAGTGGGGTGTGCAAGAGAGACAAATGCCGACTTTAATCTAAAACAAAGTATATGTGGAAAAAGATTTCTCCCATTTCATACAGCAAAGGACATGTCCATGACCACAACCATTTGCTTTTTTTTTAAGTCCTGACTCAAGTTTAAAAGCTCCACCCTGCTGACTAAATGAAACAATATTTTCAACCAGAAAAATTCCAAATCCACTGATCAGTCTTAGCAAAAACATACAATCAATAAATGTAGATCCAAGCAACTACTGTGCAAATTTCAGAATATACATACATTCAATTAAGTTTAAAAATGTGCTTAGGAAACAGTAAGAATTAGAGAAGACAGGGAATGCTAATTCATTAAAATCTGGCATCTGTTCCTTAGTGTAACATAAGGAAAAGTCTAGTTTTTCCTAAACCACAGCTCATTCTGTAAAAACAATGTAAAATTGTTAAGTGTGGTTGAAGCGTCTGTGTAATCAAAGGGCCAGTGTATTTCCTTTGATGAAAAACCAAGCTCTTTTGTCTCCGTAAGCACAGAGAATATTGGAAAACGCCGCTCGCAGACATGACTTCAATCAGAGGCGCTTTAAAGTCCTCATCTCCTGGAGGCCGCGAAATGAGACTTCACAGGGGCTTACTTGTGGTTGAGGCATAGAATATAACAAAATGGATGCTCCAAATGCCTACAGATTACCAAAAAACACACTGCAAACAAAGTTCATGGACCTAATATTGATTTGAAATGTTCACTTATGATAAAATGGAGAAGTAAATCAGGATTACAGTAGTCACTTAAACTGGGCCAATAAGACAGGGACATGCGTAACTGGCAGGTCAAAAGCCACCACTTCCTGTGATGGGGCCTGGGAACCATAGCTTCCCGTTCTCCCTAATGACCCAAAATAATGGAACCAAAAACCAGCAAAGTTTTTTTTCCTAGCAGTTGTGTGGGACTCACCAGAGACATTTTTCGTGATAGATGATGACATTACAATAGCTCCATTTGCCTGTCAGAAGACTATGAGGTATATAGAAACATACAGGCTCAACGCCGACCAAGTCAACTTAAGAGCAAGTCAAACAAGTCAATCTAAACGTCATGTGCTGAATGACAGTGGGCTAACAGTATTGTTGAGGGGCATTCCTCACAGGGCTACCGGGGTGAAGGATGGGAGCTGTGGACAATAGTCAGTGCACTGGTGGGATAGCAGGAATCTTAGTAAGCATTCCTTTCTAATCCACCGTAAAGATGCCAAAGAAAGCACTAGCCTCGAGGTGTAGCCTAAACCAACAAAATAATCTGCTTCTCTTTGCTATTGTCTGATTAATACAATTGGCAAATGTGTTTATTTCCACTCCACTGCAAATATTGAACATTACTTTAAAACGACTGAAGCTACAATTGAGTGACAAATTACAAATCTACTGATACAACTGTATTCGGAAAAACGAAACCAAAAAAATCTTCACTTATTTATATGCAGCTACACAAAGCAAAAGTTATTAGTAAAAGAATTCAGAATTATTCAAAAATACGACCTAATGTGGTATTTTACTATTTACTATTTTGCATAAAGCTGTCTCATTACAACTATAGTCTGAGTGTGCTCCTTATCAAAGTCAGAGATGGGCCATTTTATCAAGTCCTTGGAGGCAGGGAGGAACACACAACCCAAACATTACACTCAGTTTTCTGCTACTGAGGCCAAGGGCAGAGCATCCGTACTCCGTAGTGGATCTGTTTCGAGTCACATAGGTCGTGCTTTCTTACGCTATTTAACATCTTCCACGGGGTTTGGTCTTTTGTGTTGAAAAGAGGCGGCGGAGACTCTTTCCTCTGGTATGTGAGAGTACAGCATGTGTTAAAGGGAGCGAGCTGCAGCCTCATTCCTCCACTGGCTTGTCTCACACAGTATGGGGGCAGAAGAACTCTCAATGGAAGCACCTGGCCCTACGCTTTCCCCCTATTGTCCAGATCTGACTTCACTGGATTACCATCACAACATCCACCAGCTGTCCCGTGCTACACCCCCCGCTCCACCCTCCATCAGCACCTCAGCCCCGCCTCCTCTCCTCGCCCGGTCGGATCCCTCCAGCTGGATGCGCTCTGAATGACACCCTCTCAATCTGGCTAATTATCTCTCCTGAGGCTTATAGGCCCATAGGCTCGTAGGCAGCGCATTCCACTTGAGGGGCGAGCGGGTGGGTGCTGGGGGGGGTGGGCTCGCCTCGCTCCACCCGGATTTCCTGGTACCTCACCTTGAAAACTCTGAGAGACTCACTTTTCACTGTCAAGTATGACAACTTCAGCTACTGGACAGTGAGGTCAAAACGGACATTGGGTAATTTTGGACGTAAGATTTCTTTTAGATGCAAAAAATGTATTTCTTTGTCCAGTAATATCTGTTTCCACCCACCATGGTTGTCACATAAAGTCACCAACTTGTTTGCATTTTGATTTGACATAGGTTTTTAAGCCAGATGTTCTTTATGGCGCAACCCTAATCATTTATCAACACTTGGAACTAAAGAAGAACTAAAGAAGATAAAGAATATTTGGTTTGTGGCTTGCTTTAAATAAATAAATCCATGCACAGTAATTGATAAAATCACAGTGATGTTTTGCCAAAGTAGTAACTAAATATTACAATAGTTGTGGTTATACTTAAAAGCTGTAATTGCCATGGTACCTGTTTACAATAGGCAATATGAGGAGAAGGGAATGCAGTACTTTTCAGTGATCTCATGAGTAATGATGTACTGAGACTGAACCAGGTCTCCCAGGAAAGGATAGAGCAAGCATCGAAACTGCCACGAAGAATACAGCCGCTATATTATAATATGATAGCATTGTTAGCTACGGCACAGGATACTAGGAACTGGGACAGCAACAATGTTTGCCGTCTTACATACTGTCACCTGAGAAGATGTTAGCTCGGAGAAAAATTGACCAAGTATTAACAAAAAAGCAGATAGACCATAACCGTGCTACGTCGTATTAAGTTACAACAAACTCGTACAAATTTCACCCAAATGCCGAAACATGCGTCTCAGTTAATTCTGTCCCTTTCTCTTTGTGGAGTACCGGCTTTGGCCTTTCTAGTCACCTCATTGGACCGGGCTTGGTTTCACCCAGGTATCTAATGGAAGAAAGGGCCTTTTCTGCTGCTTTGGAAGGATCTCTAATTTCGGTGGGTTCCCAGGGGAAGGGGTGGAGTGGCTGCAGAGTTTACCTTGGGCCTGGACTCGTCTGGCCAATCCTGAGGCAGCGTGATGTCTTTAATTTATGCTTGTCAAAATAACTTCTATATTGAAAGGATTGATTGAAAGGATAATATTTTTCAGACGCAATAATGATTGAGGGTGCCTTCTTTTACATTAGTAGGGATTTTCCTTTATTTTTTGTACTATTGAGCCTGTATGATAACATTTGAGACATAGTTGTTCAGATAATTCACATCTATGAGACATAATTGTTGATTTTTCAAGTGTTTTTACTTAGAAAATGCTTGATTGCTATAGGGTTATTATGGCAGCAGTGGTATAAAGCTATTTCAATATTATCAATTATCGTAAAAGAAGTATATTTCAATATTTGGGTTATTTTGCCAAGTCTATGTGGAAGGATTACACATGGACAAACCCACTAACATATGTACCCTGCTATGGACATGCCTACTACACAAAAGGCTAGGGCTAAACAATGGCACTTACAAAACCCAGACACATGCTAGTAGTCTGATTAAGGAGAACATTTGAACTCAGTAGCAATACACATGGGATTTTAATACTAAGCACTCCTACACTCACATTGCATGACTAAAATTTAGTTCTTGGGAAATCTTAAATCGTGTCAGTACTAACCAAATATCGCCTAGAACTGTTATACTTTCCTTAAGGGAAAAACCAACTAGTAGCAGGGGAAGGTTGTACTTAACATTTCTCGTTATCCTCCCAAGGAAAACTCACTGGCTCCTAAAAATTACAAATTAACTCACGTAATAGCAGCCAAGAATCCTGACAGACTTGGCTGGCTAATGATTTAAAAAACACAGAGGGGATAGCAAGAGCACACGTTATTTTTCTAGGTTTCATTTAGGCTGTAAAAGTCTATACGATGAGCCTGCATTTAGTATTTTCTGTGTGTTTGCCAATCAAACGCACACTGGCCACACTCCAGGCTCTGGTAAATCACAAACCAACTAATGAGTTAGTTTGGTTTTGGAGGGAAGCAGCTGCAACCCAAGGAATTCTTCTCCCTGAAGACTGTACCTCTCCATTTTAAATACTCTGTCTCCATGGCCCTTAGCTGGTTTACAAAGACACAATCACCCCGAGCAACATGCCATTTAACTGGAAATAGGTCCTGCAACCCCCCACCTCTCAAGAATCAAAAAACAAAAGCCATATCGTTACAGGAGGAATCTCTAAAATGCCAAAGAGTGGGTATAAATGTTCCAGAAAAGTAACTCTAAAATCTAAAATGCAGATAATGAAGGGGAGAGGTTAAAAACTAAACAATAATGAAGTAATATGCTGCAAGATAAGTGTGAGTAATGCAGTGCAGTGATTGACAAAGATCTTGAACAGGTGTACTGAGCCAGGGAGTTCTTGCTTGTTGTGACTTGATCCAAACTTATCCACTGTTGCCTAATGAATTTTACGCTCAACCTGTTTTGTTATTATTCAAATCCTTTTCCTTCACGCTTTGTTCAGTCTGACATGGAGAAAATCTTCTGTTTATTTCTCATATTCCCATCATTGGCTTTGGTGTTGGGTTCTGATGTTGTGTTGTGTGCACAGAACATTACACTTACATGCATTTGGAGGATGATTCTATACATGTTCCTCCGTTCTCACATGGCCTGTTTTTATCCACGCAGCGGAAACCTGTGGACATGGGACACAGTGAATAGAGCAGCAGACAGACGGTGCCAATGCGCAGCGCTTCAGATGCCTAACAATGGCCTCCTCATTATCCTCCATGCATCTTCAATGGCTCCGTTAGCATATCATTAGTTTGTGAAGAATCTGGTTTAGAGTTTTTGATCCATGCAGCATAGAAACAAAATACAGCGCGGTGTTGTTTAGTTCATTACCACATAAAAACGTAATCAAACATCAAGACAAATCTACAGTAGGTGGTGACTTTTAACTTTTAACTCTTAGAAGAACAGAATATTTACAAACCTCCACATTATTATCCACAATGTTATAAAATACATATTGAATCACTGAGCTGCTTTTCACACTTAGCAGTTTGAGGAACCACTTCACTTGGGCACCTGATGCTTCGGCTGCAACATTGGCTTATCACTGCATGTTCATTATCTGCTACACTTCTGTAACGATGAAGGCCTCCGATGAAACCCAGACAAACCCTCGGGTAAACTTACTGTACTTTAACTTTTCTTTCTACAGCTTTGTCCCCGTAACAAGTTTAAACGTGCCCACAGCCCCTGAGACCCCCGTGTGATAAAGAAGCGCTCAAGGGAAAGTTGTCCAAACATGTCCCTTTGGGCAAACTAAACTGTGGGTTCTAAGTATAAATAGTTCAGTTTTACCTTCACACAGATGTATAAACAACAAAAACGCCAAAATAATCCATGGGGTATTCCCTTCCATTTCGATGGAAACGTTTCCAACGCCTGAAGATGGTCTTTAACAAAAATACATCCTTTACAAAGGCGAAAAATGGGCAGTGGCTCCGGAACCGAAGAAGTTTTCTGTGAATAAACGTAGCCTCAAAAATCGGTGTTACGTCCCAAGCGCGTTTGTATTATCCAGCGCAGCTCGGCCACGGCTGCTATGCTGCTTCTTTCTCCTCCTGAAACTTTAGAGAAACTTTTTTCCCCAGAGTGTCCCACCGTCTGCTCTGACTCCGCCCCGCTCCTCTCTCACTGCCCCGCGCACCCGCGCACCGCCCGCGCGCAACAGGCGCTGCTCCAGGACTTTTACGCACAAACTTCACCCCCCCCGCCCCCCCACCGATATTTTATTTGTTTAGGCCATTCATAAAGTATTATGTATACATGACTCTTAATGACAAATAGAGCTACTGTGGAAAGAGAACTGTATTAAAACAATACCTGCATTCATTCTTGGTCTATTTTAATGTTTTTTTTTTGTTTTTTTTTGTTGTTTTTTTTTAGTTTTTTTTTACGTAATGCATGCCTTTATTTTATCATAGGTTATATTATTATTATTCTTTGTTTAATATTGCACCATAATGCTGAAGCAAAAGCAAAGTCCTAGTTTGTTCACTGACAATGACAATAAAACGTATTCTTATTCTGATTATTGTTAGTGTATAGACCATTGTGATTGTGTTACAATGACATTGGTGTTATTTTAAGATGTCCTGATAGTTTTCTGTGGCTTCTGATCAATACATAACATAGTGGATGCCCAGTTACACTGTAGTAGCTAAATATCTAGAGTTTGCTCAGTGTAATGTATTATGCATCACTTTTATTGAAATGAAGCTTAAAGGTGGATTGGTTTTAACAAATATACCTCTATACAATCTGGATTAAGTGCTGCTTTGGATGTTGTTTTTGTGTGCATTTTCTCAGCCGACGGCAGTGCACTGAGCCAGCATATAGAGCCTCAGTTGTTCTGGTACACAGAGTGGAGCCAGTCGCTTACAGAAACAATAGGCTTTATTTGAATCATAAAAGGGGTCCGGTATTATGACACAGTTTCTCTCGGCAGGGGTGGGCAGTGCACTAATATTCAAACACAAGGCCCTTGCACCAGCCATTGCCCCCCTATCCATCCATACCCCCCCACCCCTCATCTCCCTTTCTCCCCCTCTCCCCCTTCTCTCTCCATTGCACTCCTGGTCCATGCCGGCCTTGAATAAATTACTGCCTGGCGTTGTGTCGGAGGCTGGTTTGTAGTGCAGTTCGTTAGTGTGCGTGATGTCATCTATAGGGGTCAGTGAAAAGAGCTTGTTAGGCCCCCAACAAACACCTGCTTATTGGGCATCTATTGTGTTAATGAAACTCGTCAATGGATGGTTTTTGTACAAAACTTTGTCCTTAATTAACTTTTACTTATTACTACTCCATAACGATTCTGTAATAGCATTCTATAGTCCTATAATTACAATGAGTGAGCAGTATAGACATCATTTTTTGCATCTTGCTATGAAAAGTCTGAGTTTGGGAAGTAAGACACTTGTTGCATGATCTTGTTGGTGTTGGTAGGTTTTGATTTAATCCAGTTGAAGAATATCCCAAACTTTATTTTGTATTTACAGCCTCCTTTTGTGCCTTGTTGTGATTTTTCACTTTTCACTTTTCTCTTCTGGTGCCTCCTTGGTGCATCCAGACAGTCCTACAGCAGCTTACACCCAAATCATTTTAAAGTTTAAATTACTATACATTTGTGGCATTATAATATCAAATTATATCACTAGAAATATAGATTCAAGATAGATCCCAAATGCTTGGATGCTAGTAAAAGAATTAGTACAAATTTATGATGATTATTTATGGTTTGCTTTGTTTTATTGTGATTTAAATGTCTTTCTCATTCTGTAAAGCATGTTGAACAAATTGTACTATACAAATACACTTGCCTTGCCTTTGTGTTTGGCAGGATTTTAGTGCCATCTTCAGATATATTATTATATTTTATACAAGAAAGACTCAGATCAGTTCCAAAGCTCATGATCTGGCCAATACTTTAGAACTATATAGGAAATTTGACTTCTTGATCCCTGAATAAAAAATGCTTTAAAAAAAAAAACTGTGAGAAAAAAAAAAAAAAAAAGGTTACTGCACATTTTAAACACATGTTATCAGGAACTATTTTAACAATTAGAATGTGGCATCGCCATGTCTCGTTATCTCGCGTGCTTCTTGTCTGCAGAGCTCCGTAAACACTGCAAAGACAGATGAAAGAAGACTTGTGTTTGTTCTGGAGGGAAAGTGTGAGATGTGGAGGCACCCATGACTAAGTTCTCGCAAAGCGCTCAGCTGTAATCTGTAATCAGAACAACAACACTGCGCCACTTTAAGATTTATACCTCTGCCAACATTATTTATGGTTTTATCTACTAACGTCAACTATAAGTTCTTAGAATTTCTTTTATTTTATTTATTGGCCTTTTTATTTACTGATATGTAGAAATGAAACTCAAAAAGAGCTGGACTTTTAATAGATTTAACTCCTACTGAAAAATCTGAAAGTCTATTGTTTTTGTAAGTGAACAGAAACTAAAATAAAAGGCCTGCATATATTTTAGATTTTGAAAAAACATGGGCAGAATATATGGTCAGACTAATAAAACTTATCGATGAGGACCACCCATGTGAATAGTTACTTTTTACAGTTCCTTGTGACCTAATATTTTTGCAAAACATCTTGAAATGATTGTCAAGCAAGTCAGGCCTTTTCCCAGTCTTGTTAATCGTAAAAATAGCACATTTGGTGGCTAAAGTTTAGCTTTGGTGTTGGCTAGCGCACTCCTGTAATGGTGGTGCTAACAGGCAGTGTAAGTGGACACAGTGGCGATGACTTTACCACCGAGGCCAGACTGATTTATGTGGGAAAAGAGCTACGAGCACCCACCGAGAGTGTGGAAAGGATTAGAATAACCCTCTACAAAACAGAGCACGACCAATCAGGAGCCAAGACCCCCTACGGACAGAAAATGTGGCCAATTACAAAGCAGCATTTAGAGCTACTATTGTCCACTTTTCTTTTTTCTCCCCATCATATTTATATGATGTCTTTATCATGGTTAGCATTACTGTGTACTGACATTATAGAGAGCTTTGCAGATAAAATAGACTGAGACAATTACTTGGACACAGTAATAAAAAGGATGCATTATATACACATAACAATATATTATAATAACAAAATATATTATAGTAAAGAGTAAAAATATAAATGGTCTTAATAAATTGAAAACAAGTAGGAAAAATAACAAGATACTGGTGTCAAATAAGGCATAATTATATAAATGTATAAGTACAAGTACAAATTTAAAAGAAATGTAGAAATATAGTAATACAAATATATCTCTCAGCTATATACAGGCTATTGAAAGGTTGATAAACACTATTCCCTTGAGCTTTATTTAGGCAGGAAATTAATGCTTACTTTTATTTGGGAGAAAAAAACATCTTACAATATAATTTTGAAGTTTTGAAGTATCTATTTCCTCTTAAGTCCAAGCATGTCGCTGGTATGTCTATTGCCACCATTCAAAGTGATGTATTAATTTGTCATGTCCGAGCCACACTAGTCACACTAAAAGCAGTCCTCTGACACTCATTTTTCTTGTTTTCTCGTACTAATCACCCAACACACATATTGAGAGCAGAGCTGGGCTGAGGCTTTTTCAGTCTAAAGTAAACACATGTGAATGATGGATCATTCTTTAGATTGTGGGAAAAGTGTTTGACTTTCACACAAGCTCTCTAAACGCCCATTAAATCCTCTATGTGTACACACACGTCTTGTTCCTGCACAGGACCTGAACAAAAGGAACTAGCGGAAACTGTAATTTTAAGATTTTTAAACAGTTTGTGTTTTATGGTTTGATGCCTGACTGCTCCACATATTTTAAAGATGAGAGGATTTATATACTTAGTGAAGAGACTAATATTTGTGTCAATGGTATACCCACCAGAGCTCTGAAACCCTTTTTTCTGTTACAGCCATGTGTGAAGCTATTGAAAAGACACATTTGCATTGGACAGAGGTCAGAGAGTACATCGCTGAGCTCAGACTGGTCAGCTGGAGGAATTCAGAAAAGCTTGGTGTTGTTTCTGTGTGAAATGTCTCCTTAAGAGCAGCGTGAACAGCTGCCGGACAGTGCCCCTCCTCTGCTCTGTGACACCCCCACCTTCCTGTTCTCCTCCTCTGCTCCTCCTCTGCTCATCCTCTGCTCCCCTGATCTCTGCTACTTCACTGCCCGTCCTCTGTGCTCCTTCTCTGTTTCCTCCTCTGCATTCTGCCTCTCCTCCTCTGCTCCTCCTCTGTGCTCCTTCTCTGTTTCCTCCTCTGCATTCTGCCTCTCCTCCTCTGCTCCTCCTCTGTGCTCCTCAGCTCTGGGCACCTCCTCTTTGCTCTTCCTCTGTGGACCTCCCTACTCTTCTCCTCCCCTGTGCTTCTCCTGTGCCCCACCTCTGACCTGGCCCCTCCGTGGGGCTGTAAATCTGAGCAGGATGGAGGTGCAGAGACATGCTGAAAGGGACATAGAGCTTCTTATGGTCTCTGAGCTAAAGGTCAGATGTGTGGCTCTCGTGCTCATGATCTGACCTGGTTTGAGATGACCAGACGCACGCTTATGTCCAGGGCACAGAGCGGTGAAGAGGATCATGGATGTGCCTGACCCTGAGCAATAACCCAATGATTTGGAGAAGTAGGAAGGTGCACTGCTACAACAGGGTGTATGTTAGTCTGTGCCACAGGGTCACTCTTACATGTGACAGGCCCATGTTCAGGCCAATCTAATCTGACCATAGTGCACCCACATCTCTGATTATCTTGTGTGAATACATGGCCCTGGTTCACTAAACCTCAAACAATTCACTAAGAGACTCACTGATAAAACATTATGAAAAAATGACTCAATTAAAACTATGAGAGATTGCATATTTTCTTCACATTGGAGCAGAAAAGCTCTAAGGAGAGAGCAGCTCTCTGTTTGTCTTCTGTCCCTCCTGAGTCAATTGTTGGGGAAGCATGGTGTCAGGCCTGCGCCATCAATCACCCCCTTTGAGAGCGGGGCAAACAAGGCGGGACCCGCCCCCCAGGACAGGGGGGTGGAAGTTCTCATGCCCTCCCCGCCTTCCGAAGCCCTGCGCCCTACAGACACAACTCCGACAGCTGGTGCAGCCATTAGGCCTCGGCCGAGACCCGAGGGCCCCTCACAGCAGCAACAGCTGCCAGCCTACTTCCCCTGCCTCCCACCAACAGCTCTATAAAATCTTTATTACAGCGCCAATTTATTGTCATTCCTCCACATGACTGAAAAGGATGGACTTCCACATCATAACCAGTCTGTAGAAGCTGGACTTTTTTTTTTGTTCAGACCAATGTGTAAAATATTTGTTTGTGAAGCTTAACTCACTGATGCTGTTGCTTCATTGCTTAAACAGAGGTTTGTGAGGTTTACTCCAAGTGGGTGGCTTCATTTCAGTTATTTTCATGACATATTCTAGGAATGCTCACAGGTCTGAGGTTTGTCTACTCTCAACAATAATATGTCATCTTGGATGTGAAAAATTAAGATAATATTTTGAATTTCTCACATTTGTGCAACAAGTGCTGATCACCAAACATTCTGGCAGTAGCCTATTTAAATATAATGTGCCATTTTTAAACTTACGTGTCTTGATTTGCTAATGAGAAGAAATGGAAGTCAAGGCTCTGCAGATTCATTCATTTGTATCAAACTCTGGAATCGGTCCAATCCGATGTGTTTGTAACTATATTTAAAACCCAAAAGTCCTAAAGTGGTTTTCTCGAGATCTGATTGGTTGATTGCTGTTTATAGGTGACTTGAGTTAACCGTGTTGTGTGTGTACGTGTGTGTTCCTCTTTAGCGGTAGAGATTACACCATACTTCCCTTTGGCCTCGTGTTACTCATGCACCACTGGCAGCACCCAGGTTCCCACACTTAGACCAAGGTGAGAGAACTGCACCCACAGCCCCACCTGCGCCTCTGCATGTCCCAGCACAGCCTACCTGAACTGGAGTCTTCCTTTAGAAAAGAACAGGGAAAAAAACACTAAATCAGTGTAGTGTGCAATCTAAACAACAACCAGCTACTTACACGCTGCTCGACCACAAAGGTGTAATTACGACTAAAGCAACAACAATGGAATGATGAGCCCTCCCCACCCCCTGTGTGTGCTGCCACCTCACTCACACTAAAACCAACATTTATTTTATGATATATTGTGTTATTTCTATTGATTATTATGTGTAGTGATTTGCAAATTAGATGCCATGATTCTTCCTTAGATAAGATGGCTGTAAACATCACTTTCTGGCTCTGTGTCTTTATACATTTCAGAATTTAAGATATAAATATTTAAATCTATCAAAAAATGACTGAAATTATCGGTCCGTTTATGGCAGTGTAAATTAACTTGAAATTACCTTCAGACTAGAATTCTAGCTTCAGAAGTAAATAGACAATAAATCTAAAAACAAGATGAATAAACTGATATAAGTTTTAAAATCTTGGCCAGTTTGCAGTGTAGGTTTCAGCAAATCTATTCTGCAACCTGCTGCACAGTTATCTCTGGACATGGGAGAATAAACTTGACAAAAGAGTACTGATTAGAACAGTTTAAATTTACAACTTCTTCCTGGTTCTGTAAGGCCTCTTTTGGATTTGAAAGCCTAAGTGAAATGAAGGAAACAAAAGCACTTGATGTAAATTGAAAGGTAGGGGACACACAATCTTTTAGCTGGAGGCAGAGTCTGGTCTGGAGGCATGTGTAGTGATAAGGAGGGTCGTAATGGGATAAGAAAAGGGTGGGGCCGCAGGGAAGTGTTTGGGGTCAGTATGGCTTAAGTGCCCTCTGCCCTAAGGGACGAATACTGGAGATGAAAGAATGCTGACCCCTCAAAAGAAGACATTTTTGTTTGATATTCACTTGTTGACCAAATGTCATTGGGTTTTGAGTGGTTTTAGTGTTGGATTTGAGGGTGTGTTCAGCTAAACTTAGACTAGCTCAAGACTAAATCAAGACTGAGGGATGTGATTAGTATGATGTGATTTATTCAGTGATTCAAATGTTTAAATGTTTATGTGATGCAAAATTGATTCTTGGATGTTTTTAACCATGTTAGGATGTTGCTACTTCCCTAAAACATAACAGGAGTTGTGTTTTATTTCATTCACACATGTTTGAGTAACCCTGCACTACTGGGCTGTCTACATCTCTAAAGCCCATAGCGCTCTGCTCCACTTTGTGATGCAAAGAAAACGTACTTAACAGCTACCTTTTATGGGGAAAGGAAAATAAATTTGTCGACTGGACAAAGTTATTTGGTTGAAAACATTTCGCAGCTCATCCAAGCTGCTTCTTCAGTTCTGAGTTTCCTTTCGCCATGGATTCTACCTGGACGACTGAGGGATTTTTCACACAGCGACCTTTTACCTTTACTTCCATAGAGTGAGGCAGTTCCAGGTGTTAAATCATCCAAATTATTCTACTTAAGGTGTGTTTAGAAACACAGTGGAGCATTTGTATTATCCCATAACAGCACAGGGTGGAGTGTTTTTTGTATAAGAGAAGAACTCTGCCTAAATATGCTGAATTTATGCAACTCTGAGAATACAGTTATGATTATGCTATTATAAAAGATCAAAAATAGCGTACATATGGGTCCTTTAAATCAAACGCTAAAAAAGGGAAACAGGGCATTGAGCATAAATGCACTTTATCTGCAATAGACATTCCTGACCCCCATGCCCTGTGCAGGAGCAGAGAGGAGCCGTGACAGTAATTCCTCTTTTATTAAAATATATTGAAGAACATCAACTTTCCAGGCCTAGAAGGAAGAAAGAATCACCATGGCATCTGAGACATGCCTTCCTGCACAGACTCAATACATTGAATGAAGTATATAGCCACTAGTTCTTTTAAATTGCTTCATGAAAGCATCCCACTTCCACATTATCCATCTTTTCCTGCTTGTATGCTCTTATCTCTGTAGCACCACCCTTTCTAATTCCCCTCTAATGTCGTGAAACAAAAGTTTAGCTGTGAGCAAAATTTGTAAGGCTCCTCCTTGCTGATTGTCTCCCCTTGTGTTTTTGTTTTCCGTGTCTTTATAGGGCTTTTATAACCTGGGTGGGTACCAAAAGGTTGCTAATCTTTCCTGAATGACCACTACACCAACTATTGAAACTAGTAGTATTGTCAGAGTAACTTTATAACCCTGCCTTTAGCTGGTCTGACCTCTCTGACCTGGTCCACGTCTCCGTGGCAACTAATGAAGGAAGTGTGATAATGTCTGAGGTAGACGAGACACCCCTGACCCCAAAACTATCTGAGCATTCTCCCTCCCTGCTGTTACTTTTATTAATGTTACCTTATTTGTCTGCTGCGTGTACACTAGGAAGGATTTACCCAGGAATGTAAAGCACTGTTTCTCAAACTGAGGTGCCGGTACCTGTGGTATTTAGCAGGCCTCCACTTGCAGTAATAACAATTTAGTTTTTAAGTTTGAATTGTTATTATGGGTGGTCTAAGTTAGACCTCTTCTGCTATGCAGGCCTGTTTCTTGGTTAGTCCCATAGACTATATAAAGGAGTGGGATAAGGCAGTGTGATGTCACCCATAGCATTTGGTTCCAGTCCAATGAAGCTCACAAGTCTAGCAATTATAAGAGCGAATTTGGAGCAGAGTTCCATACTAGGAAAAGCAAAATTAAAACCCTGCCATCATTTAGCTCGAGTTAATACGATCATTTTAAAACCAAAATGATGATCCTGACCAGGGCTCATCATGTGAGGTTTTTTTTTTCAAAATATAGTGAAATAGAGCCAGTCAATGGAGCCAGAAATGCATCCATGCTTACTTCCTGTTTGGGACACAGCTGCTAGCTTGTTAGTTATGTACATTTACATACAGTCTATGGTTTATGGGCTATGGTCCTGATTTTGGACCACTTTATGATCAGAACAATGCTTAAGCACTACTTAGGTTGAATAGGTGACATCTGCTTGATTAATGTTCAGTTATTTTAGTTCTTTTGTACTTTGTGTATGTATTAATTATAATCTCATCTCACTCAGTCATTTTACTTTATCTTCTGCATGTACACATGGATTTACCAAGGAATGTTTAGGCTATAATGGAAGGAATGCACAGTGCTTGGATGCAGTGCACCGGCTTCTTCAGCACATACACATACACTTAGAGTTATCTTCTCTGTCTTCCCAGGATTTGGCGGAAGAGAGGGGCAGTCCAGACAATCCTCACATTCCTGTCCCGTTGAGCTCTGTCCCTCTCTCTAATTTGGGAGCAGCTGTTTGGACCCTCCAGACCGCGGCCATCAAAGATCACGAGGAGGTGCGAGTGAGCAGCACTTTCCTACAGACTTCAGACTCAGACTAACCCTAACACCTGTGCAAGGCAAGATAAAGGTCAGATTATAGGCCAAGAAATCACACTAAACAATGCTGTGAAACAAGACTGTTGACCATCTACAGTGAATACACTCCATTATTCCTTATAATAAGTTTATACCTGCATAAAAATCTAGCTACAGCTCTGTGCATACATAGCCTACTTTCTGGCTTCACAAACCTCTTCACCCAAATAAAAAGTAATATACCAATCTATAGGTATGATCTAATTTCATACTAAATACCTGAAAATCATAATGTATCTTCTTTTAAATACTTTTACAACAACTGTTTTCCATTCTCATCTGGGTAGATCCCCTCCTCTACAGATGTTTGAGAGGATAAGTGACCTGGATATTCCTTTGGTAAATATTTTTCTTAACAAAACAAAAAAAAAAAAAAGACTCACAATAGTTTAGTCACATGACTTATAAATCTTGTTCCCTACTGCAGTGTTTTGAATTATGTGCATTGCTTATTGCCCCAGCTCCATGCGAGTCTTATCTCCTGTTACTTCCATTCATTCATATGTAGGACTCCTCCAAGTCAAAACGCACTATCATTTCTTGTCTCTCCAGTTTCTCCCTCTACAAAACATTGGTAATTTGAATCATTTGAGCACAAAGACACTGCTTATCACACCCATGCCATCTTAATGTGGTGATAATGGTAAGTGTGGCACAGCGCTGTGTTTAGTGTACAAACAGACGGAGGTTCTCACACTCTGCTGAACAAGTCGAGACCTGGAATCCCCGGAGAATCCCAGATGTGGTCCACTCTCCACACTACGCAAACCTTTAATTACACTATTGGCTCAGCTATAGAGTATAATTACTGTGATTCAAGCATGGCAGATACCAATTGATTTATTTTCCTGTTACAAATGCACTCTCACATGTATACAACCACAAAACAACACACTATGCAACTATGGATGCTGCTCAAAGTAGCGTAACAAGTTTAAAGCATTGTTCCTCCAGCTCCAGTTATTACATACTGCTACATACTACTGCTACCCTAAATGTACAGCTACTTCACCTACTACTGTTATTACTACCACTTCTTCCACTACTTTTAGTCATATTTTAAAATACATTAAAAGAGCCCTTATTACATTATTTTCTGATCTATGTTATAATGTTTCCTCATCTCAAACATACCTGGAGTTGTGTTTTAATTATTTTGCATGTTTAACACACAAACCCTGCACATTTAGGCTGAATTCTTTTCTTAAACAAAAACACTCTGATCCACCTTGTGATGTCATGTGGTAATACAGGAAATGCTTCACTGTGTTTTTAAACTCCACACATCTTCACTAGAATCATTTGGATCATTTCAGCCGTACAATATCCGATGTCTATTTAACAAAAGGTAAAAGGTAACTTGAAAACTACCACTTCATAATATATCACAAAGTGGAATGGAGTGTTTTGTGTTTGAGAGAAAAAACCCAGCCTTAATATATGTTAAACTTGTGTGAATTAAACAAAACACAACTCCATTTATGTTTGTGATGAGGAAATAACATTATAACATAGACCAGAAAACAGTCAAAACGAGCCCTTTAAATGAGTCAAGGCAAATTGCAATAGAAACATTCATAGTCACTCACTTAACAATTAAATAATTTGTTCTTACAACTGAGCATTTTGAAATAATATTAGCTTCATTGCGTTTTT
Source organism: Scartelaos histophorus (assembly GCA_000787155.1). NCBI lineage: Eukaryota > Metazoa > Chordata > Actinopteri > Gobiiformes > Gobiidae > Scartelaos > Scartelaos histophorus. The sequence goes on along the minus strand of JACN01112961.1, from coordinate 8,556 downwards.
GTAAACCAGTTTCATGCATTAACTTATATCTTGATTAAATTATCTCTAAATGAAAAAAGCTCTTAGACATTTCCCACATATATGAGAAAGTCTCCGGAGTGACCCGGCCTCTAAGAATATTGTTGCGACAGCTTGTTCCAATTGGCCATTCTCTGTAAGCTCCCAAAGCACAAGCATGGAAGAGGAAACAGGCAAAACCCACACTGCTACACAGAGGGCAGCCTCAGGGCCACCGGGAGGAAGAGGGTCAATCAAATCACACCGGCCCCAGGCTGATGAGCCCGGGTCAGAATACACGCTGCCGAAAATCCCTGAGACTTCACTTGGGAACGTCTTTAAATGGAGTCTGCTGAATGCTACTTTTCAGCTGGAGATCCGTACTGAGAATTAGACGTGATTGCCAAGTTGTGGGAGGAAGAAACCGCATTATAACTGAAAAAATATCTTATTTTTACTCAAACTAGATTCTGACCAGTTGCAGCTTAAGTTGTAAGAAAACACAAGAGTGGTAATTGCACTGGTACTGGTCTATATCTTTAGCAGTAGCAGTGAAACCAATAGAAGTTATAATTTTGATGTTTGTGCACTTCTAGTACAATTGTAATCCTGATTTATTTTACATATATTATTTTATATATATTAATTTGTATTATTGGATTATTTTATATTACATTGGACTTATTTTATTAACAGTTCATGTTATTTATTATATTTATGTCGGGTACATTTCGTTTAGTTTTTCCACCGTGGTGTTGGTTCCTATTGTTTTCAGGGGAACGCATTTGTGGGGCGCACTTGGAGTTGCTGAATAAAGAGACACGAACGGTTCACTGTGCTGCTGTGTTGGTTATTTTATCACGAAAGACAGAACAGAAGAAGAAATTCATCCTAGAAAATCTAACTGTAAACCCGCTATACCCACGGCCTCATTAGACAATTAAAAACAGCATTTGTTGCCAAGTTATTTACTCTTATTACAAAAAGGTGCACTAAGTAACTTTTCTTTTGTAAGGTATGCAACTTTCTGACTTCATGTGTATGCCATTTTGCTTTTAACCGTGCAGTACAGTTCAAACACCCTTAATACCATAATGACTGGCATTCCAGGCAAAGCAATTTAAATTTCCATGGAGACAAGAACGTAGAAGACCCCCATCCAGAAAAGTTACACAGAGCACCTTTAAGGCTTAAAGATTAGAAGTGATAAGCCTGGGGGAAGTACAACATCCAATCTCCTCTTGTGGTTTTGCAAATCAAGACCAAATGCGTAAACTTGTGGTGCTGTTTGGATGGAGACTGGTTTGGGCAACAGGGCAAACATATCAAACAACACTAACCTCAACTTTTCCTTTGCGATCATTACATTTTCAGAAAGTCCCCTTTTTGTCACTGCTACAGCTGCCAGAATGACTCATGCCTGGATTTCCTGGACATCAGAGCTGCTCTTTTAAAATACATTTTCCATTTCACTATGTCTTGGATGGAAGAAACTTTAATTACAAGTTTTAATTTGGACATGAAAAACTGACTGTGTACAAAAACAACCGTAATTGGGACTAATTGCAGAAGTCTTTCGCTATTAAAAGAACAGCATTGCACCAAACTGCAGCCGCACCTACTGTTATTTAGTGAGAATTTGACTTTATACTAGTAGTTTTGAGTGGACAGCACAGAGTGAAGCATTGACGCAGGTGGGCTTTCAGGAGTTATTTGGTCTTTCCTCAACTTCAGAGTGGCTTACGGTTCTCTGACCTTACTTTAACAAGGCCAAAGCTGTTTCATCTGAGCCGTTTTGATGGAAGCTGTGGGCAGAAGAAATGTTTGCTTCAAAGTAGTGAAAAGACCTAAGTGTCATGAGCAGAGGGTATACAATCCTCCTGATGATTGAAACATGTGCACTGTGTGAGGGCAGGACGGGCTTTATGGACCCAGCCGAATAACACTGCCGTCTATAGAGGTATGCACGTACAAACTTATCCATTGTCAGCTTTAATATGCACGATTGGTGTGTTAAACTTGTGTGAATGAAACAAAACACAACTTTAGGAATGTTTTTGATGAGGAAACATTATAAAATACATAAGAAAATAGCCTAAAATAAAGGTATGTACATTCAAACATCCTGGTTTCATCTTCCTGACTTTTTTGTTTTAAATTGTCAACTGTAACCATAGACTGTATAAAAAAGTGGACTAATCGAGTGTGACGTCACTCATAGCGTTCAGCGCCGCTCAAATGAGGCTTGCGATGCTTCACGGTTACAGGAGCAAATCTGGAGCCAGCATCTATTTTATGAATAGGATTTTTTTGAGTAACAAAATAGCGGAAAAGAAATTCAGGATCATGTAGAGCGGGTTAATAAGAACATTTTAAGACCAAGATGAAGAGGATCACTGCAGCAATTACAGAGAGACGAGCCACAAGATCCTAATGTAAGTCAATGGGAGCCAGAGTCAGAAGGAGCCGGAAGAGCCTCCTGGAGCACTTCCTGTTTGGCACGCGGCGGCTAACGCGTTAGCTATGTCCATTCATATATACGGTCTATGACTGTAACGGAGTGGTAACGCAGTGCATGTTGCACAAAATTGACTCTTGTGAGCTTTAAACCATGTTAGAATGTTGCAACCGCATCGAAAATATATCTGTTTTGTTTCATTCATATGCTCTACTGTGTTTTTAAACTCCATACATCTTCACTAGAATCATTTAGATGATTTCACTCCTGGAACTGCCAATCTCTACTGAACTAAAGGTGAAACGATTTGCTAACTTGAAAACTATTGCTTTTGCAGGGCATTTTGAAAATGCAGACCAACTGATAATAAAAAAAAAAACACCACTCCAGGTTTGTTTTTGATGAGATAACAGCATTCTAAAATGGCTTAAAGAACACGAGAGTACATTTTGTAACATGCAGGACCTTTAAGTAGACTATTCCAGGTTCAGCTTTACCTTGAGCTGTGGGACTTAGCCTGGGGTGAGTATGATCTCCACGTGCACTCTGGCCTTTTTCATGTTTATGCTGTGAGACCAGGCAGTGTGTGGGAAAACGCCTCTCCACGGTTGGGATCGATCCTCACTAGATAAGACTGCTCTTTGGCCTTGGCTGAGGGCGCATGAAAATTCTTGTTCTTGTGTGAAAGTGCCTCTTGGTAAAAGTTATTTAAATGATCCCAAATCTGTCTGTGTGATTTTCTTTATTGCAATACCATGGGAACTAAAACTGCATATTAATGTTCATTGTAGGATATGCTTTGAAAGTCTGAAACACAGACCTCGTTAGCAAAGACCATTTCTATCAGATTACTCACCACTTGTGTATGGAGTGCATCATTTATATCTTCTTTGTTGTGAAGTTGTGGCTCTTTCAGGAATTATTTGACTCAGCACCAAATATTTTTCTTGGCAGATGGTCTTTCCAGAAATACAATATTGAAAACACTTCACTTGTTAATAGACCATTTAGCAGTATGTGCACAAGATATTTATTTTGACTGGCAATCGTCCTTCAGCTGGAGTAGCCAAAGAGCTTTATTGAGATGTATTGAAATAGTCCAGGTTTACCTTTGCATGGGACAAAGAACGTGGGAAAAAAGCCTTCCTGTCAAAGGTTATGCTCATTTAAAGGGTCTGTACATCTTCGTCAAGCAAACACTTCTCCTGCACAGGTGTCAACTGTGAGCACCGAAACTCACTAAAATACAAGTTTAGATAAGACTTCAACCTGCCCAAACTTGAGCTACCAATTACTTTACTACACTGATCCAAATCTTACACTTCGTCAAGCTGTCTTCCTAATGCTCTGCTGCAGGGCTGCGCTATGAGATTTACTACACAGATTCGTATCATAGTTCTTGGACTTGTGCTGAATGATACCTCTGGGAACCACAGCTCAACCTTGAATTCAACTTCTATCTGTATCTTGCAGTAATGAAGGTCTCCTCTCTTTGCCCAATGGCAAATACACTTTATATCACCATGTACAGACACACATTCCACTGTTCGCACCATGGGAAACAAAGCAGGAGAGGGATAGAGATAGAGCAAGCCTGGGATTGGTTTGAGAGAGGACAAGTGAGACAGAAAAGCTATGATCTTTTTAAATGCAAAAGTAAAGATCTGGAGGGTTTTAACTAATTGAGATGCGTTTGAATTAGTGGGACAAGTCGTAAAGACAAACAACCAGTGTGATTGTGTCAGCCTGTGCCTTGGTTTGCTTTTGTGCAGCTTAAATCTGCCGTGTGTGTGGTCTGAGAAGTTCCCGTCTTCAGGAGAGAGCAGATCTCAGACACTTGAGTTTGTGGTGAGGCAGACACAAGCACAGCTCCAATAAACAGGGCCTGTTTGAAGCAGCCGCTGCCCCACGACTGCCAACAGCTCTTTGTCTGTGAGCGAACACCACAGTGGAGTACAGACCTCTGTCTCTGAGCAATCACTGTACTGCACTGTGAGTATTTTGTTAATGAAGACTACTGATCTGAAATCTGAACTAACCAACTAAAGTCATGCACATGGGTCAAGTACTCCTTCTTCTTCTCTAATAAGTCATTTCTGTCCCTACTGCATCCACAGATTTTTACCAAAAAAACAAACAAACAAAAAACAACTTTTTTTAATAAAATAAAAAATAAAAACTTCTTGTCCATTTCTTTTTCTCTGAAAACTACTAGGCAATGCCTGCCCACAACTAGGCAATCATGACAGCACCATCAATTCTACCGTTTGTATTACACTTTTATAGTACATCAACTGCAAGTGCAAAAATTACTTTTAGTTGCATCTTTATGGAAGAGCTCATCCAAAATACTGTGTAAAAGTATGTGAAACATTGACATATTACTTACTAACCCTGCTTGAGTTCCTGTGTGTATTGAGCAACATGCAGGTGACTGTGAGCACTCACACATATGTTCTTAATCGCTCTGTGGCTCCAGTGCTGGGGATACACCACAGAAATGCTTCCAGACTTTGTTGCACCATACAAGAGATGACAGAAAGAGAAGAGCAGGCCAGGTTCAGTAAGTCTTTCATGATACAAAACAGAAATCTGAATATGCTATTGTTCTCCAACACACCCACACAGGTTTCTTTTGTTTAAATAATGTTTTGGCCCAGTTTTTTGGCCCATAGCCTTTGGACAGGACAGTAAGCAGCATGAGACAGGAGTACAGAGTGGGGAGAGACTTTTTTATAAACAGTGGCTAAGTGGTTGGAACACTCATTTATAAATTGATCCCCACTCAGATCATGTTGTTTTGTCCTTGAGACACTTCGCCTACCTCGCTATGAGCTAGATATGGATATTTGAGATGCTACAAGCTTTTTACACCAAATAAAGACCTTCCAGAGGAAACACTCAGAGACCTTTCAGATGAAATACTTTAGACAGAATGAACCATTTCATCACCGACCGTAACAACAGAGTGGGGTGAGGCCTTTCCTGTTGTGTTCACCTGGCTCTGACTGGACACTGCTGTGATGTTGAAGGACACAGAGGAGGGACTCTTTTGGACCTTCCACTTCTCAAACTACCCTGACGCAAGATCTGCTGGTCCTGCCTGATCAGTCCTCCTGCTAAACTGCCCTGAGACATTTGATTGAGATAGAAAGGTGACAATGTAAAGTGCTAAATTAAATAAATGTTGCTGCAGCAAAACATGAATTCAGGATCAATTAAGTGTCCTTCTCTCCCACCGTGCCCAGTATGAAAATGGAGTATGTATGTAAGAATGACTGGTGTTGGTCGTAAGGGCCAGTGGACAATGATCATTTCTGTTTGTACCAATTTAATGAAGCTATAATAATGTGGTTTGCATTAAATGAGAGAAACAGCAAATTGATGCTTTTACAATTTACAAATAACCAAACCCCCTCAGCTTTTGTGCACTACTGTGTTTGACTGTAATCTGCTTGCTAGTCTCATACATTTTTTTTCATGTTTACACCAGGTAGGGCATCTGGTCAAAAACACATCGTTTTTTGTTTCTGTTATTGCTCTAGAAGAATTGCTTGGAGTAGACTGAAAGGTGCACTTAATGAAATGTCCCCTTCGTAGCCAATCTTCATGTCAACAATTGTGAGTCAAAGATCTCTGCATCCTTGCTAGAAAAGAGGAAACTTTAAACTGAGCCCTGGATCAGGTGCAAACAGAAAGACTATTTCCCACAGTCAGAGCCTTGGCAGCTCCTGGCCGATATCTGACACTAATCACCCATTAAAAGAGTAATGCTGCCAGCCCACAGAGCGACAATGACAGCTGCTGCTACAACTTCCAAATGAGGGATTCGAGGAACACAAAACCCCTTTGAAACCTGGGCTTTGTTGTTTTGAGTTTAAAAAATTGAAAAAACCAGGAAGGAGGAGGACATGATTTAGTCACAAACTGATGATGCATCACATACATCGACATTTGATCTGTGATGGACTAAAATAAACCAATATTGCTAAAATTTCTGTTGGATTTCTGGTACTCCAATTTACTGTCAAATTTGACATGTATTATTATCTCCATGTTTAGTGGTTTTCAACATAAAATATTCAATATAAATTATTTGGCAGAAAAGTTTTTTTTGTTTTTTTTTGTATTGTAACGGTAATCTTTTCAGTAAAGGGTTTGCTTTGTTGTCTCCATGGAAGTTATTTCTTTTCCAATGCAATAAGCTTTCCATGAAGACACGTAGGAGGTGGGCCTTACATGGTGCACATTTAATTTTGTACTGTATTTCTGGTAGCAATTTTAATCTAATAGTAATTTTAATTTTATGACTGTCCCCTTTAGTTTGCTTTTCCACATCAAATATGTCCCTTTTCCTCTTTTCCTCTCCCATTATTAGTGTGAAGACCTCTGTAGACCCAATTCCTTTCAGGCCTGTCACACTCTGGCATAAGGTTTAACAACATGCCAGGGAATGTGCCATTCCATAGGCGTCTGCGCGAGGGGATCAAGTCTAAGCCAAACAGAGTGGTTTTCGGGGCACTTTTAATGCCCCACCTGTCGTGGCTAAACTCCTGGATCTTATAGAATCCGGCCAGCACAGCTGTGGGTCTGGACCTCCTCTCTCTCCTCTGGACAAGGATCTATCAGCACACTCAACAATGCAGCTCCTCAGTGCTGCTCTGACCTCAGCGGCCTGTAATCTAATGACATGGAGAGTGGCTGTACTGATCTAGGGCTCTGTGGAATGTGACTTGCACAAGAACATTTGGAAACGATAGTGAGTTATGAAGCGCTCTCATCCAAAATTATGTTTCACTTTCAGAGGCACATTGTTCTACTCTTCTGAGATGTGAAAGTGCAAAACTTTCCCATTAATGTTGAATCTATGGTTCATTTGAGGTTTCACTTGACGCACAATAAGCATAATAATGTATTTTGTTCTAAGACTGATATTATGGCTAGTGGGCCAGACCAGTGTGATCTTTGGCTGCCCATTTTTGACTTAGGGGATGCTCTAGGAGAGATTAGTGAACCTCTGTAAACCTCTAGAAGTTGTGGCTTCTCAATATATTTATTAAGGAACAAAATTAAATCATTTTGTCTAATGAGGACAGTGGAGTGCCTAAATCTGCTACCCCAATCAATATTTTTGAGTTGGTTTCAGATGAATACTAGCTTGTTTCCCTTGTATACTAATACTGTCCATTTTCTATGCAAACATTGGCTAAATCTGCAGAATAATTCACCCTTACTACACTAACAGTGAGATATCCATGGGTTTCAGAGTGATAAAAATGTGGGAGACTTGCCATACTAATCGCCAATTCAGAAGATTTCTGGACTGTACTATGTCTTGGCTGGTATCTGACTAGTCCCAGTTTTGATACCATGTTTTCCTCCACCAGGCTACAGTTAATGTTGTAACTGTGTAAACAATTCCAGTGCCCTGAAACATTCCAGTTTTTGTTTAGTTTTCTTTTGGGTGGAAAATGTTTGACCCCTGTTGCTCCTGTCTCCATCCTCTTGAGACTTGAGTTTATTAAGTAGACTAATGCGACTGCCTGCCTGTGAATGTCCATTTAAAACAGTCGGGTTTGAATAAGCGGGGCATGCATGAGCTACACTTTCCCACAGTCGAGCGGCCGTACACCAGCACACTTACTCTTTATAGTAGATGACTGCATGGAAACTCCTCTCCCACTGAAGGTCTATGGGTGGACTGGTGGACCGTGGCAACTCAGATAACAGCGCTGACCAGGCAATGAAACCGATTAGGCACCAGATAAGGCATTGTGCATCCAGAGGCGCAGGGAGATAGATCCGTGGAAAGATCCCAGCCTTAAAATGAGTTTCCCACCACACATTTACGATGGCAACGAGATTATGCTTATTTTCTAGTCTGCAACATGTTTGTTTAGACTTGCCTAATGAAGTCCAACTCACCCAAACATTGCCTGTAAGTTTATTTATATTTACAAGAGGCAACTGAGGGGTTTTGTGCCAGTCCTAAGGCAGAATGGAGAGAGTTATGATTTAGAAAACGTCCATCTGAATATCTGAATCTAAAGATAGGGAGTGTGATTTAATACATTTTTTTTCTCACTCCTTTTTTTGAGCTT
>JACN01093164.1:0-11294 GCA_000787155.1 Scartelaos histophorus | reverse complement strand
ATAATGGTGACACAATATACACAATAGCAAACACTGACAAAAAGTCAAGTCATATTCATTTATAATATATATGTATATAAGTATATGTATATATATATTCATATATAATTACATAGAACATATATAAGTATATATATGGGTTTTTATATCCTTCAGTCAAAGGCAAACTTCAGCACAAATTGTCTCATCTACTTGTTATTGCATTTCTTCTAGATAAGAAATTGTGTTTATCTAAGTGCACAAAACCCCCTAATATCACTTAGAGAACTCCAGTGAAACTAAAGGCATTTGAGGCAAGTGTTGTGAGGATAACAGCCACAGTTTGGGGAGTTTGTGTTGTGCCTATTTTTACAGGATGTGGCGCTGTGACTGAGTGATGATCAGTGCTGATTGCATCCATCATGGCAGTGCAGGAAGTGTCATCTGTTCCCCCTGAGCCTGTGATTGAACACGGTGTGAAGAAAATACCAAACAGCACCCAAACTTACCATTACATAGCCTTAAGTTACTGGAAGTACCATTTGAATAGAGTCTATGTATAAAGAGTAGACGAGGCACAACTGAGTCACTGGGGTTGATTAAGTTGAAAGATGAGTAAACTGGCAAATGCCACAGTTAATTGTGGCTAACCACAGTCACAATTAACAATAACATAAACAATATATCAGGATTTGATGTATTTTACTTGGCAACACAAGGAAAAAAGCCGGGACAGGAGCAGCAACAACAACTAAAAAAACATTTGCTTTATTAAAAATTATTTTGTGGTTAAACAAAACTCCAAAGTGCTATATTTAATAGGGGAATTCCCCTACATTGTAACAAGAATACCTCCAGCTTAGTACTTTTTATGTGGCTTAGTCACTAGGGGTTATAATAATCCCTACAATGGAAGCATGGGTGGACTTGAATGCTCATTAATTCCTAATATGCGTTGAATCTCCTGTCTTTACAATGCTTATTCTGCTTCTACCAGTATTCAGAAGATCTAGTCTCAGAGTTTGGGATTTGTATTGTGAAGTGATTTTGTTGAAGACAAATTCTTGAAGCTGCAGCCTTTATAGGAGTTTACAGCAAAATAATTAAGCCTTAAAGGTTGAAAGCTTCCATTTATAGGAGATCATAAGGAGCAACATGAGGGGGGCTGTAATTACATAATTAATCAATACTTTTCCACTGCATAAAAGAAGAGAGCCAATTAAGGCCGTGTTCAAATAAATGAGCCCATTTTCTTCCACAAGGGCGTCCCAAAACAGGTTTAATACCTCTAATGATTTCTGCAGTATCATGCGCTGAGTCACGCTGCTCAAGCATGGATCAATACACGATTGAAGCTCAGAGAATTCACCAAAAATGCAAGCTTTAATCAGCAGCCTCGTGGCATTTGGACTGGAGAGACAAATGTATGAAGTACTGCTCCAGTGCAGGAGAGAGTTACTGATGCTGTTGTAAATGAATGATTCTCTGCATTGTTGAGTAAATCCACATGCAGGTAGTACTGCTGCTACTACTACTACAGCAGCAGTAGTAGCAGCAGTGCTTAAGTGGTATAGTAACTGGTAATATGAAAACAGGAATCTATATTCATTCAATTTAGGACCAAATTAAATGTTCCTGTTTTCATATTACTTTCAAGGCTAAGATTAACACTATTATAAAATAAGCAAGTCCTTATGCTATTTAGACACAAAATAGTTAAGAACTGCATTATAAAATGTATCATGAGTACTATATTCTGAAACTACTCTGAGTCACATTATATTATTCATTTTATTTTCACAGTAACTGTGTTGTATAAACTCACCATTGTATTCAAAATGTTTTTGGTCTATATATTTGACTATAAAAGGTATAGGTATACGCTCATGACTGGTGCTAGGCTACTACAGTGAACACTGAAAGTGAGAGTCTGCACTTCCTCCCAAACTGTATTTAATAAATGCATTTAATGTCATTCATTAAATGCAGTTTGGGAGTGTGCAGACTTTGTCTCACTTTATGCATATACTTTACACCTCAACTAGTACAATATGTGTATGTGTTCTATTCTTAAAAAGGATAGTAATATCTTTTTCGGTTGTTTTTACCGCACAATAACAGTGTTTTCAGTCAACACACTCCCTTTCCTGCTTCATTGTTCTGAATCCATGTGTCTGTGAGACGCTGCTCACTGTGGAGGACCGATGACAAGCACAAGGAGGTGTCATTCTCAAGTTTCTTTGTTTTGAAAGTTTACACATCTGTTTAACATGTTAACTGAACCTTTTTAATAAAGTAAATTGTTATTTCAGACACTTTGAGGTGTGAGTCCTGTGAAGTCCCAACAACTGTGGATCTTTGGCTTTGGCAGTCCCCTCTACATTCTGTTTGAGTCCAGAAGAGTGTGGAATTGGACCACAGGGTGTAAAAAAAAATGTGGGACGGTCCAACTATTGCTGTTAATTTGAATCACATGTCTCTAAAAGGCAGAAGAAATCTCCTATTGAAAGTTTGTGTGTCATTCAGAGCAAAATATTTAACTTGTTTAACCTGAGATAATTAAGAGTTTGGTGCTTGTGTTGCTCCACACAGGGGAGGTCCAGGGAGAGGGAAGTCTGGATATCCCTGTTTACACTTCTGCTGCAGAGCCCAGCCCTGAAGAGGTACAAAAATGAAAGGATATCTTATGCTTTTATCCAGAGTGGTGGCTGGGGATGTGTAAAAATATATAATATTAATAAAGAATTTTTAAAGAGACAAATGTTGTTAGCAGCAGATGTTTTAAAATAGCAGTAAGTCATCGAGAGAGGCTTTTTCACTTGTTACTCATTTCTGATGTGTGTCTGAATAGAAAAGATCTGTTTGCCGATCACTTATTGTACAAAACATATCTTAGAAGATGAAGATTGAGAGTGATAATGGAATTGAAAAATATTATTCGACTGGATTATGTCTTTTGGAAGTACTCGTAAGCTATCTCCATGATTGCAGTGCTTGCCTGCTGGACTTTTTGACAGTAAATGGACATAACAGAAACACTTGTAGATGGAGGCTGTCAATGTGTCAGAGGGAGCATGGCTTCTCTGGCGTTTTAAACACCCTGAAATGGTGCAAGCTCCACTGTTAACGCCAATCCTCTGGTGAAAAATGGCTTCTTCTCTTTTTGTTGTCACAGCCATAAACTTCAAGGTTGTTTTTTAAAAAATAGCGGCACAATTTGTCAGGAATGGTCAAATTATATAATTAGATCATTCGGTATCCTTGGTCCAATTATTTCTATCACACAATCAATAGAATTGCAATGACTTATTCATGTTTTTGTTGTCCCATCTGTTGTAAGGAACCTATAGATGGCTCTGGATCTGCCTGATAGTACTGAAATTGTCTATTGAAACCTTATGAATATCTGATCTAGTTGGGTTGGGCATGTATGATTAAAGTCCAGGACATTCACAGATGTCTATTCATTAACATACTGTCCCCATCAAAAAAGCATAAACAACTATATGTTATTTTTTATCATAATTTTTTCTCTAAAGCACTATATTAAAACAACATTGCAGGTAAAATACAGACATATCCGTCTCTTTTGTAATACAGAATAGCCTTTTCAAATAAGCTCTATGACTGAACGTTGGAGGCCGAAGCTGCGCCCTTGGGAAATGGGCCTATGAATATGCTGACGGAGCAGACAGTCACCGGAGCAGCGACCTTCACTAAATTCAACAGTTTGAGTCCAAAGAGTCTGAGACGGACAAAAAACACTCACACACAAGGTTAACTATCACGTTAAAGGTTTGTGTAAAAGTGTAAAAAGCATGCATAATAGCTGTAGTAAAGTCAAATCTAAATCTTCCTCCATCTACCAGTTGTTGGTTATATATGTATAAGAAATCTCTAAATATCTATTAATTCTACTAGTATGGGCATTTTTTTTATTATGTGAACTTCATGTAGTTAATTTGAATTTAACTGAATTATTTTGTAGCTATTCCACCAAAGTAATTTTCTCTCCCTTCATGTCCTGGATTAATCTGTCCTCGTCCTGTTAGATCAGTAGTTTCCTTCTGCCAATAGCTTTGGTCTACAGATTTACAACCTTATTGGCAGTGGATTCGTCCTGGCCATCTATGCCTGTCCGTCCATGGGAGTGGATCTCTCCTTCACTGTGGTTCTCCTCGAGGTTTCTCCGTTTTTTCCCACTGGGTTTTTTTTCGAGTTTTTCCTTGCCGAAGAAGGAGGGTCTAAGGACAGGAGATGCTGGGACAATTATCCATTTGCCTGCTTGTTGTTGGACATTCTGTATTTTTGAATTATTAATTAATTACGAATTATTATTATTATTTTTTTTTTTTCTTGTTCTGCTCATTCTCTGACATTTTTGTTTGCTAATTTAACAATTTTGTGAAGCCCGCCGAGATAACTGTTGTTATGATTATGGGCTATACAAAAATAAATTGAAGTGAATTGAATTGAAAGTTTGCCTTAGTTTATTATAAATTGAGTAACTAGGTATAGCTGGTTTCAGATTACGTCACATTCTTTAGCTCAGTTTTATTTAATACAGCAGCTAAAATCAGTCCTGTTAAACTGCAGATTTCTGTTGTAGTGTGGCAAGCTCTAGGGTTCTAGTCACTAATAGAAATGATAAGCTTTTGTAAAAAAAAATTGTGATATTAAATTTTTTATGTTTCTTATACGGTGAAAATACGGTGTTATCAATAGAGAGAATTAGCTCTTGCTCTTGGTCTGAAAGGATGACATCTGAAAACCACCAACAGCTTTTCCAGCAGCGATCCCCCAGCATTAGGTAAGACATAGGAGGCACGAACCGGGAGGTGGCTTTATCTTTCCTCGTGTTCTTAAGTGAAAACTCCACAGAGCCGGTTCATGCCTCATTTCTTTCATTATGGCGTCGCGTTGGGCTCTTTGGATCGACCGCTGGCCTTTGATCTCAGCATGCAGCAGTCACTCAAACACTGCAAACATAACTGAAGAAGGAGGAAGAGTCTAATCAAAGGTTGGTGAAGACATTTTAGTATGTCGGAGCAGTCAGGGAGAAGCGCTTATAAACTATGCATTGTCTAAGAGGCTGCAATTTATCAAACTCAAGGGTAATACTGATCTTTTCATCAGGACCTAGCCAACCGGCGCTTTATTTTTCTGTGGATTTGTGGGTTTCAGAGTATTGCACCAGAAATAGGCAATGAAAGGGCCAAATTGTGAAAGTAAGATTCCAAATTTGTTTTGGATTTTTGTGGAAAATGGTTGGTATAACATGTTTTCATCAAGTCATGCATATTTTTAGTGACAAAAAACAAGATATACAAGAGATTATTTGATAAGATCTCCTTTTTACAAGTAGAGTTTCATTGCAGCCACAGTGCTACAATGCTACAGTATGTATTTGGAGGCATGGCTGTGGTATGAACAAGAATAAAGTTTAAATTTAAATCATAATGAACTAATAGTTTATCAAGAATGATTTAGTCTTAGTATTAATGGTTAGGGTATGAAATAAGGATTTACTAACACCTTAAGCATTTACTTAGCTGAATAACATTAAGTCTTTGTTCATGCTTTGGTGAGATTAATTGAAGTAGAAGTATTATAAAGTGATGCAGAATCTGTTATCCCAAACTGTTAAATTTAGTTAGAGTGGTATTAAAAATGACTGGAAACACCCGCTGCCTTTTTAAATGATCCATCCATAGATTGTAGAAGTGAACGAAGGAAGATGTGACATCACCCATAGCGTTTGGCTCCACTCAAATGAAGCTCATGTACTGAATTTGGAGCCGAGTATAAAGAAAAGGAATTTATTTGTGAACAAAATAGCAAAGTAAAAACACCAGGGCCGTGTAGAGTGGGTTAATACAAACATTTTAAGACCCACTGCTCACAGAAGCAGTAATAAAAACAAGTTTTTCAAAATCAAGTCAATTGGAAACAGTTGATGGAGCTTGAAGTGCCTCCATGTTCACTTCCCATTTCAGAACGCTGAGCTACTGTATGTCCATTTATAAAGTCTATGGATGCACTGCACTCTTTGCATTATGGCTTTTGGCTCCTTCTATCTGTCCCAAAATACAAAACAAAGCCCTTTAAAACAGCTTTATCCCATCACTTGTTTGTTTGATTGTTTGTCTGTGTTCTTCATTGTCTTGAAGCTATAGTTTTACTTTGAAGGGCCAGCGCAGGAGGGGGAGTATTAGCTGGGGTCAGAGTGTGGCTGGCCCTCATATCTCTTCATTTGGAAGCACCATCTCCCATGGTCAGGAGCATCATGAAAAGATGAATGGAGCAACCCGTAGATTTATAACATTTATCAGCACATATCAGACTGGAGACACACAGTCCTTGACTTTATCCACACACCCAATTACACCACACATATTTTCATTTTAAAACAGAACTTGGTTGTGAAATGCATATATAGGGCTGCAGTGGTACAGACTTTCTGTTCCATTTTAGCTGCAAAAGTGGGTAACAGATATGCCTACGTGTGATTGTGTTAACAGACTGTGTTTTTTAGTATCTTGAAAAGCACATTAATTCAAGGCTTTATGAGGTATAAACTATTTGACTTTGATTTACAGCAGAGTTGGAAAAAACGGAAGCAAACGGAAGCTCAAGGGTTAGAGCACTCGTCCACCAACACAAACGTTTAACAATAGACAACACAATGGAGCACTTCCTGTATTACCACATGACATTACAAGGTGGAACAGAGTGTTTTTTATTTGAGAGAAGAACTCACCCTCTCCTCCTTTGTGCAGGACTTTGTGTGTTAAACATGTGTGAATGAAACAAAACACAACTCCAGGTTTTTTGGGGTTTTTTATGAAGATTTTTTTATGTTATTGCTTTCTCTGGAATGTTTCACAATTTGCTATTAAACCCCCATCTTCTTGAAGACCAAACCAGACCAAGTTACAGGTCAGATCTGAGGAGAGGCAAACTTGCTCACAGTTTTTACAGGTATTTTTGAACTATAAAACCATTAGTAATTTTATAAATGTAAAGTAGAACTACTTAATGTCACACTGTGGAGCATTCTGAGCAGAGCCGCGACATATTCATAGAAACAAGCAGGTGACAAACCCCCAACCAAAAAGATATACAGCGCAAATTACCAAGTCCCCCCTTTTTACGGCCAGTACCTGCTTTTCACTATTACACGCAGACGGGAACATGTCCCTGCCACACAACCCCATCAGCCTTGGACTCCTTGCACTTTTCGAACAACCCCTGACGAATAATCCATCAAAGCAGAATTGAGCAAATTTCTTAGTGACGGAGGGTTTTAAAAGTGTCCGATGGCGGGGGAGAGGTAGGGCCTGACTGAGCGGCTGTAATTGGATAAGCCTTGGCCCTCCTCCAGCAGTGTCCCCTCGGTATATAAATCATATGAATGTCTGTTTTACACTGTAGTCATTGGTCATTGCCTCTGCCCCTCTTTAATCCTCGGTAGTCCAATACCAGCACCCACTCGCCATCTAATCATTCATAACTTCCATCAATCGTGCAGTCCGATAATGACTCACTGCTGATCGATTTGAAGCATGGCCACTGAATCACAACTTTCTCTTGATTCTCTACAAAGTTAAGTGTCATGGCTAAAAATTGGTCCGCAAAAGAAATTCATTAGACGTGGTTTGTTCTGTGACAAGAAGTTTTCTGGAAAATATTGAGCGGCGAAGCTTGAAGGCACAATTGGGTAATCATCTTTCTATCAGTGCTTTTCATTCATTACATTGGTGGTTGTGTGGTTGATGGATAGGATGATTTTCTCTGTGTTTTTTAAAATTATAGTGAGGAATTACTTTAGAAAATGTTTTCCGTGATTAATTTGTAACTTTATGTTATAATACAATTGATGGTGCTGATGAATTTAGGGACTATTTTAAATACTTAATGATGGATGATGATGGATAAGTGAGAGGTATTGCTATTGACAAATGAGAGAGGTGGATTGTGAGTGTTTTTTATGATCTCCTGTCTATACCTGCCTAAGGACTACAGATGGAAAACAGCTTGAAGGAAAATCTGTTATAGAGCAGATGTCCTCAGAGATTTGCTATCTGTGCACTATCCTTGTTTTAAATAAATAAACTTATACATGGAGGGGAGGTGGGAACTGCAGAGTAGTTAAAAAAATAGTTAGAATTTCAATTCAGAACTATCCCTTTTAAAGTCTTCTGTAGCCTATGATTGTATTGGTTTCACAGTAGCATCTTGTGTTTTTAAACCCCTTAAATAACACAAAATAGGCACAAAATGTGATCTTAAGTCATGTTCAAATGTGACCTTATCATAAAGCAATCCTTTATTATTAGTCTGTCTACATCCCCTCAAAATGCTCTGTTCTAGCAGTAGTTTTTAAGTTACGTTTTACCTTTACCGGAGCAGAAATTGTCCAAATGATTGAAATGAATGTGTATGAACTTTAAAAACACAGTGGAGCACATTACCAGGAGTGTTACCACATGACAGGGTGTTTTCTATTTGAGAGAAGAACTTTAAATATGAAGAGTTTGTGTGTTAAACGTGCAAATGTCAAGAAATGTTTTTATGAAGAAACATTATATTGTCTTTTTTGGGAATTTCAAAGTAAAGCATCTATTTCTCATCATTTAACATTTTCATTTCAGTGCAATGCTCTTAATTTATCCATGCAGGGGATTGGCTCTTGACATCGACATTTCTGTTTTCTGCAAAAATGGGTTTAGTAAAAAGCAAATTAGCGATGTTAGCGATGTTAGCGATGTTAGCGATGTTAGCAGTGTTCCTATACGTGGAGCGCTGGGTTAGTGTTGGTCAGGGGAAAGAGGTGATGTCTTCTCTCATCACCAGACTTCACACAGACTGTCAGGAGGTGCCACTTCAATTTCACACTTGTCGTAATAGGCGTTTGTCAGACTATTTTTACCACACCAAAACAAATCGAACCCCTCAAAACAATTCTGCACATCACTGTCAGCACTAAAACCAAATATTACATTGACATTTGCCAGATTATCCCATGCAGTGCTGTTATGGTATTCTTCAGTGGTGGAAGAAGTACTCAGTTTTGTTACTTAAATAATAGTACAGATACTGGAGCAAACCAATACTAACATGAAAAAAAATCTACTTCAGTAAATGTATTAAAGTACCTGATTAAAGATGTACTTAAGTAAAAAGCAAAAGTATTTTGAGATCCAAAAGCTTCAAATTTAGATTTTTTGAATTGATCTTTTTTATTGCATCTGTTTTTATTTGCTTATTTATTGTTATAATTTTGTTTGTTTCGGTTCTTTTAAAAATATATAGTGAAAACACCTAAGATACCTAAAATGTATTCTCAAGTACAGTACTTTATTACTTTTAGTTCATTGCATCACCCTAGTTTTTCCAGTAATTATGCCCTTCTGAGGCCATCAAGTGTGTGCGTGTGCGTGCGTGCGTGTGCGTGTGCGTGTGCGTGCGCGTGCGCGTGCGTGTGTGTGTGTGATATTACTGAAAAATAATATCATTTTGTAACCAGAACGCTAAAATATATGCTACCAGCTATAGCCCAAATGTTCTTTTTCATTGTGAATTTCCAATGGTTAATTTAATGTAAAAAAAGAAAAGGAATTAGCTTTATAGAGACAATTTTATTGAAAGTTTGTATTTGTATAAAATATCCCATGGCGTTAATAAATCAATGCTGTTTTCACATCAACAAGATAATGAGGCGACATGAAGATCTCACACCAAATGTTCTCTGACAAATGGATACCTGCTGTGTGGTTTAAAGAGTTTTGTTTTGAAATGAATATAAAAAGTTGAAGTAATAGGAAAAAAGTTAGAGAGCATTACCCTGTGCTGAGGCATGTAAGCCCTATCTCGCAATGTAAAAAAAAACCAAAAAACTTTAACTTTGTATCTTGTAATTCTGTAGCCTCTACCTTTATTTCAGAATAGATGTGGAATTCCAGAGCAGAAATTATATTTTTAAAAATCTTTTGAAGGTTTATGGAGTTTAAAAACACAGTGGAACACATCTGGCATTATCACATGACGTTACAAATTGAAACCAAGTGTTTTCTCTTTGAGAAAAGAACTCAGGGTTTGCAGAGTTTGTCTGTTAAACATGTGTGAATGAAACAAACGCACCTCCGGGTATATTTGTGATGAGGAAACAACATTAGAACTGATCAGTAATAGTGTAAAATGGGCCTTTTAATGATTCTGATAAGTATTCTCAAATACCAATGTTGTCTTGATACTGAATTTCATTGTAAAATTGCAGCATTGCCTTTCATCTTATTGTTTGGTCTTGTTCTGATATATATTTTTAAATCTGTATCAGTGCTTTAGATGGGTATAGTTATAACACTTTTAGTATTTCCCTCAATACGACCATTTACAACACAACACTATATTTCTAAATGGTACAAAATACTACTAGGTCTGCATTTGCAAAGGCACTCTGAGACCTGGTTCTGCCTTTAAAATGAAGTGAAGCTATCAGAGCCACATAATTCAGTCTATAAATAATGAAGATGGCAGTGGGTGTGATTGTTTGAAGAGTGAAAGCCTGTGCTGACACTACACATTTGTTCTGGTTTGCAGCTCTTCAACAGCCCGTCCACAGTTTGAACAACCAGTACACAGAAACACTGGCACCAGCACAAATGAAATCCCAACTCATTACATTGTCTTTGCTCAAAATTAAACACTACTTACTCCCATTTGTGCCAAGCGTAGGCCTTATTTAGGAGCTGACGGGCGTATGTGTGAGCAGCTGGTGCCCCGACCCTGGCACGACTGTCACATCGGCTTTAACCTCTGCTTGTTCCTGTCCGATCAATGGTGGGAAGCAAGCCACAGGACTCAGGTGAGGGGCCAGAGAAGGTGTCCTCATTGTGACCGCAGTTTGCTGTTTATTCCAATGCATTCGAAAGGTAATATTTGGAAAAACAAATCTTCAAACATTTTCTTATTAAAGTATCAAAGAGAAAATATGCAATAACCATGTTGATGCGAGTTCTCCCTCTGGTGTTTCTTCATTTAAAGGTACACTGTGTAACTTTTCTGGGTCTGAAATCTGTTTGAGACCATGTAGACGTAGAGTATGGCATTTAAATTAATTTGCTCCATGGAGATGAGCAGGCCACATCAGTAGGCCAACTTACAGGTCAGCTCAGTGGAGAAGTGGGCCCACTCAAGCTATTAATGTGTGTTTTTGGTTAGTTTGGAGAAATAATAATACCAGCAATTGAATAAATACAAGATAAAGGTGTTTAATGCCATGTTGTGGAACAGTGACGTGCGGTGAAGTTCAT
>JACN01003457.1:0-13947 GCA_000787155.1 Scartelaos histophorus | reverse complement strand
ACATATTGATCTAAAACACTTCAGTAATAGAAATAGATCCATTGATTTCCTGTTCAAAATTGAGTGACCCCCTCACAGTAGCATTTGACCAAACATGCATGGATCAACCTATGATCAAATATGGGCAAATTAATGCTGAAGAAACACCAGTATAACATGGATAAAAGCTCATAAAAGTAAAATCTACATAATATGTCAAAAAAAAATTTAAAAAAGAACACAAATTATCACTGGATCCGTGGTGTTTCCTTGTTCTGTTCACATGGCTGTGCTGGTCACAATAATTCAATTGTATTATTCACTTGTCACAATCTACATAATCTGCAGTAACACAGAGAGGCCACTACATGGCGCTGTGGTCACTGGTTAACTGTATCTCCCTGTATTTGTGTAGTTCCTCCAGAGGGCCTCTCAGCTGGAGCCATCGCTGGGATAACAGTTGCATCATTAGTGGTTGTAGCTGGAGCTGCAGCAGGAGGGTTTTATGTGTATAAACACCAGTAAGTCATAAGCACAATATCTTTACTGTCTCATTTATAATACACATATACTGTGAACTGACAATGCAATGATTTAAATTTATTTTAGAAAAGGCAGAAAGTTAAGCAATAACAGTAAGTATTTTTGTAGTTTATCAAATATTTTGAAAAAAACATGATTTAAGTGTGATCACGCCTCCACATACAGGTCAGAAGGAGACGCATGTCTACGAGAATACTTCAAATACTTCAAATACTTCAAATACACACAACTCTAACACTGATGAAGAAATTGTGTATGAGAATGATTTAAATGTTTATGAGAGACATTTGTGATAAAAAGCTTTTCTGATAATGTAATTAAAATACTCTTGCCTTACTTATCTTAATGTTCTTATATGCATGTACTTACTCAGCATTAAAATACACCTATGACTTTTTAGGACTGATTTGTCTTAATAATTGTTAAGGGACTGAACTGTATTAGAAGACAATATGTTCATAAAGCAGGTGACGGGGCCCAGGGGGATTGAATGGCTGCTCTTCTCCTACCTCCCCCAAAGATTTTTTTTCCAATTTTCATAGAACATTCAACCTCAACTAAAAAAATTCAAATGGCGACCAGAGTGTTCAAAATGGGACTGCAGTGAAACAATAATTCCACATTAGGTTTTCAAAATCACAGGGTGCTACAGTTACACTTGTTTGAAGCGGCAGAGCAAATATAAAAGCCTCTAAATTTACATGTGTGCTTCCACATTGCAGAACCTATCACTCCTAAAGCTCCTCCAACCAAAAATGCTTTGCTTTGCCTGTTGGACTGGAGTTGTGAGTGTGTGGATCTCTTGTCTGAGCCATATAACTCTTTTGTAGTTGTCATCTGCATTACCATTTCCAGTTTTGGACTTTTATTCAAGTATAATAAAGAATAGTGAAACAAGAAACTAATTTGACATAGTTTAATATCATTGGAGTCAGAGAGTCCACATGGAAAATCACATATAACAGAAAACTATGTAATACAAACAGGAAAAGTTTGCAATCAAATGCCTTTGAGGGGCAAAACATACCCACAATGCAACACCAGGTCCATCCACAAATAAACAACCTTGACTTGGTGGTAAAATGAGCCATACTTTTTCACAGCCTTTATATTAAGTTACCCTGCTCTTCTCTGATCAGTTTATTAAACACAAGAATGCACAAATGAGAAGTGTATAAATAGGCCACTTTGAACTACGAGTATTAAACAGCAACTTCAGATAATATTTCCTGTACCTAGAGCTTGCATTGCACAAAAAATGTAAGTAAATTCTGCCCAAAAAAACCCCCACAGATAGTATGCATCAGTGATAGGCATAAATAAGGCACCTAATGTATCTGGTAAGGAGAGATACAGAGGTGTGATACTTAGGGGAATAGACGAAAGACCAAATGCCAGACCATTGTTAACTGGAGATCTCTGCAATGTAAATTACGATGTGCTTTTTAATTAAGAGAATATGCTTTGGCTACACATTTCACAACTGTGGACCAGACTGTCTACTTCACCTCTTATGCTTCTGGCTCCACCTTCAGAAGCAAATGGGTGAGGAACGGTTCGTCTCTATATCCCACTGAAAGCTGTTAAGACCAAAAATGAATGATCTCTTCAGAAAGTCAACCATCGTAGTTATTCCTGGAGAAACCCAAAGCCTCATATTCAGTGACAAATAAAGTATGTTATATCAGCTAAATACTCATAACGGCTAATAAAGGCTAAATCCATCTATCTTATCAACAAGTTTCCACAATAAACTTCTGCCACTGTCAGTGCAGGTATGTTCAGGTTTGTCATCTGGCCTGTGGGAACATGTGTAGCCTGACTAAACTGGGCTACAGAACTTAAAATGAGGCTACTTACATTTACAAGCTTAAACACACAGAAGACAGAAAAGTTTGCCCAAGAAAATATCATTCATTGAGTCGTAAATTATAATAACTGTTTTTTATCAACAAAACACATTAGGTCTAATGTTTTTTCACAGTTACAAGGGGAAGATTATTATATTTGTTTTATGTAGTCATTTCCACAGACCAGATTGACAATAATTAACTAAAGTACACATGGGCCAGGATGACACAGAAGAAGAAGAAGAAGAGGTTAGTTGTAAAAGCCCTCACAGTGCTCCTCTTGTGCTTTCTGTACCTCACAAAATCCTCTGTTCAACCAAACCAAGACGACACAATGGGCTCTATACATGTCATAATCCTTGGAGCTCTTTTAGGTAAGAAATCTATTTTTATCATTCATTAATCATTACGTATTTTGACACAAACTAAGTCACGTTTTATTATGGCTATTTTTGTTATGTTTGTTGTTATACCCAACACTATTTAAACAGGTTTAGCATCAGGAGACGGTCTGTTACCCAATTCTGTGGATGCAGCTGTGGGCGGCGCTGCCATGTTCACCACATCACTGCCTCCAACGCAGACTCCATTTATATCTATAACATGGCAAATTGGCACCAAAAATATTATCACCTCCAATACTAATAACTTCACTGCTCCAGAGTATGAAGGTCGGATCACTTTGTTCAGCTCTACTGGATCTCTGGAGCTCAGGAACGTGGTCCAGAAAGACGCCGGGACTTACAGGGTTACAGTAATACCTGCAGCAGGCCCTCAAATGGTCGGGACGACAACGCTCACTGTGCAAGGCAAGTGAATACTGCATAAAAAACTGTGCTTTGGAGCAGTTTTAAAAGTTGTAGCTGCACCTTTGAGTCACTGTTTGTAATTAAATATTACATGCAGATAGTCAGAACCAAAGACATCTGTCCAATTCTCAGAGGGAAGCAGATTATCTAAATATAAATAGTATTGTGAATGATGTTTTGAACTTAGTTATGCTTAAATCTCAAAGAATGCATTTAAAGACATGCTTTGACTGACGTAATATTGTCAAAATATCAATATAGGGACCTAAAAATAACATGTATAAGGAAATGTGCATGATTTAGCAACAATTTGAAAAAAATGATTTAACTCTGACTGATTATGGCTAACCTAACCCGGCATAACTGGTAATCCTCCAGCAGTGACGTGCGGTGAAGTTCATGACTGAGGTACTGACTCCTCCAGAGTCAGATTTACATTTGTAAGTAGCTGGGGCGAGTTTTCCATTTCGATTAAAAATAAATACGATAATAAATTAGACACGTTCGATAAGCCTTCGATGAGCCAAACAAGCCATATATGTACAGAAAGCTCCTCCGCGGTGAATACAACGATACCAGCCGCTTGATTCTAGCTCCAACTATGACCCAGCAAGCCGCGAAGAAACACAGAAAAAAGTAGCGGTCAAATCCAGCCAAAGTGAATTTTTCTGTCTTACCTTTGCCTTCTTCTCTTCTGAAATAAATCCCATGTGCTTAAAAGTCCATTCTGTGGGTAATCCAGCTCTATACTAGCGATAAAAACAGGCGGCTGCGGCGGCGACTTTAGATTGTCTCTGTTGAAGCAGCAGCGAGAAAGCACCTGCCAGTTTGCGTGCGCCCCCTTGAGTTGAGGCAGAGTACTGCCTCACCTGCTGACTTTTCTCTGCATTTTATTGTGCGATCAGCCGGAATAGTTATCTCACAAACACATAAAACACATTACATAGACTGCAGAAAGTTGTGGTGTATAACGAATATTTGTGTAAAGTTCATACTGGTGATGCTGAGGAACAGAATCTGGCGGCATCATCACCAGTTTGTATTGGATCATGCATCATATGTGAGGCACAGTTCACTCTGCCTCACCCGGGGTTTCTGCCCTGGATTTGATCGGATAAACTCAAAATCAGCAATTTTTACTCAATAAAATGGCAGAAATGTGTAGTCATACTTCAAATGCATTTTTAACACATAACCGTGGAAAATATTAATATTTCTTTAAGGACAGTTTCTTTTTTCTTTTTTTGTCATGATTACGGGTGAGACTGCCTCCCCTGACCGCACGTCACTGTCCTCCAGCTAGATAGTCCTGATTACACCCACTCACAGGGCATAGCACTGCTGCTGCTCACTGCTCTTCACAGGTTACACCAGCAGCATCGAAGGATGGGAGAAATACACTAATATTCTTACAGGGACACTTTAACCATAACGTTAACCTTATGGAATAACAAAGCCATAATTTATAGAAGTGTAAAATGGGGTTGGACAATGTGATCAAAATGCAATCTTTTTTTTTTATTCCTGCATATATATTGCAATTTTTGCCGCGACCCGGCCCCGGATAAGCGGAAGAAGATGGATGGATGGATGGATGGATGATTACATTTTATTTTAGATTATTAAAACAAAATATGTCTTGTAGTGTTACTTAAATATAGTGTTGGTTATGGAAAAAAAGTAGATGAGCTGAATGATGATTAGAAATGGCTGAATCTCAATATCAATTAACATTTGATAAATTGCATAGCCCTTATTTAAACCAATAAATAAAGTAAGAATAAAATAATAATGAAAGTGACTGTTTTGGTCTCCTCCCTGCAGATCCAGTGTCCAATGTGACAGTAAATGTCAATAATACAGTCTTAGTGGAGTTCAACAGTTCTGTGCGTCTCTCCTGCTCTGCCTCTGGCTCCTCTCTGTCTTTCCTCTGGTTAAACGGCACCACTGAAGTTACAGCCGGTGACAGGGTGCACCTGACGGACGCAGGTGCAACTCTCACTATAAACACTGTGTGGCGCTATGACCAGGGGCCATACAGATGCCAGGTGACCAACGCTGTCAGCAACAGCACAAGTGAAGAAGTCTACCTGCCCATAATCTGTGAGTTAACCTTTGTTAAATATTGATCATGGGTCTCATTCATCTTTTTCTACTTGAGATCACAGGTGCTGGAGCCTGGTTAATGGATAATGACCAAAATGAGACTAACCACACATAGGTGCATTTAGTAAAGGAACGTGAAGATCTATTGACTTATTATTGACTATTTCCAGAGGTGAAAAGATGCCAAAGTATCCCAAACAGATCAGAACAAAACCAGGACATCAGACTCCAGGGTCATCTTACTAAGAGAAAAATACTACTTTAGTTTAGTTAATTTTGTTTATTTGCCATTTGTAGTTAAAAACCACATTGGAAAAACATGTGCAAAATGCTCAAAGTATATTATGGGATATAATATACTGACTATACTGTAGTTATACATTTAACACACACAAAAATATGAAAAGAGTAAACAATACATATGCTAAAAATATGTAAGTGTAGCTGGATATGTTGGTGGGGGATATCTCATGACTTTAATGGCATTAAAATGTCTGCTGCACTTAATTTTAATTTATTAGTTAGCATTAAATAAACAAATGTATTATATGCATCTGGTTTGATCATCCATTGCTCTTGTTAGCATTTTATTAACCCTTATTTGTCTGAGTGTTAATGCAAAAACATAATAATTGCAATTTAAAAAGAATACACACAAATTCTATGATCCAATTAATCCAACTATATTTTCAGACGGGCCCTATGATGTTACGATCATGTGTCCAAACAGACTTGAAAGAGGCCAGTCTCTCGCCATCTTGTGCTCTGCAGAGTCTGTACCTGCAGCCACTTACACCTGGGTGTTCAATGGTGAACGGCGACTCAATAACTCAGAGCTGCTTGTTAAAAGCAGCACTGTTAAGTCTGACAGTGGTAAATATACGTGTGAAGCATCAAACGCAGTCACAGGCAGATCACTGTCTGTGGAACACACTCTGTCTGTAAAAGGTAAAACTCAACTGGTGTGAAGCGATTTCCACTTAACACAATAAGTTATTATGTGTTACTTGTTTATAAGCAGATCCTGGCCTTTCTGACGGTGCCATTGCAGGAATAGTATTAGCCTGTATGTCAATCGTAGGAGTTTCTGTTGGTTTGGGCTGTCACGTGTACTATCAGAGGTAAGAACACCTGTGAAATACTCTTACCTCAAAATGACTCTTGAATCTTCTGATGGCCTTTTTGTGTAACTCTTTTCAGGAAATAAGAAAAACATCAGAAAATCAACCATCAGAAAATATACAGTATATACAGTGTTAATTCAAGCTGAAATATAGAAAAAAGCTTGCAACTGTTTTATTCTTACTGTTATGTTTTCCTGTATTACCCACATATAACTGTAGGACACATACTAGTATGTTACATATATTGTATTACTGTCCCATTTTAGGCATATTTAATGACTATTTATATTACTCTTGTTTACTTTTACTTGTTCATGTCCTTTTTTATTTTATTTAATGACACGTAACTACTTTCTATGTAATTAATCCTACATATCACTGTTACTTCATGATAAATACAATGTTGGCTTTACTGTCCAACATGATAACACTTTTTTATTATCTGAAAATAATATTTTTTAAATAAATAATTGTCAATGCATGTGTAAAAATGTATAAAAGCCAAGGGGTTTTGAGGCTGTATGCTATGGGTGTGCTGTGTATGAGCCTAAATAACTACTTTGCTGCCATCTTGTGGCCAATATAAATAAAAAAAATAATAAAATATTGATTCAGAAGTTAGTGATTTTAATTAGTATCAACACAATTTTAAATATATATCATTGAATGTTAATGAAGACATATGTCACTATATGGGCGTCTATCACCTGCTTGTCTCCATGGAGATGTTACTGCTGCATGTGTCTGCAGCGTGGCAATACACTTTTTTTCTTTTTTTTTTTTTTTTTTTTTTTTTTTAAATATTAAATTACAGGTGTTTTTAATTTCACATATACATACATTTTTTACTGTGAGCACAGATCTGACTTGCAACTTGGCCTGGTGAAAGTGAACCCTCCACCAGAGAAGTTACATTGTGCACCTTTAAAATATTAAAGATTAAATAAAAGATTAGTACTATTTGTATTATTATACACTTGTTTAGTTTATCATGTTGTTTAGTTTATCATGTTGTTTAGTTTATCATGTTGTTTAGTTTATCATGTGCTTAACTGTAACATATTTTCCCTAGCCTGGAATCTTGGTAAATTGTAAATAGTCATATTTTTGTATAACATTTTTCCACCTTCAAGCATTTCACATCACAGAACCTCTCATACACCAGTGCATGCAGATACTAGGGGCAAGATGGGGAGAAGTGTCTTGCCTAAGAACACAACAACAGCACTGATCTGTGGAAACTGGAATCGCATCGCCAACCTGTGGATCTCTCAAATAGTGACGTTTAGGTAGAGAGCGAGATTCAAACTTTACAACCTGATCTATTGTCGCCTCTTATCTTATCAAATGTGTGTTTTATGCAGTTGTATTTATGAGATGAGCTTTAGTTATGTTAAGATAAACAAAAGCATTGATTTTGATATTTGGTATCAGAGGACCAGACAGCAGGGGTTATAACTGTTAATAATTAATTCTATTAGATCTCATGGAGTGCAGTGCTTGTTTTATACTTGATAACCTCAGTCACTGTAGTTTCCATTGGTGAACAAAGACTCCCCGTCCACCATGAGACACATACTTGGCTCAGCTTTACTTGTGCTCTTCTTCTCAGGTAAAAAAAAAAAGAATTTATGTCAAGATTTTAGGATAGTTGTATATTATATTCATTTTACTTCAACAGGTATTTGCCATGGAGCTGGTGTCATCACTTTTGACGAGCTCAGTGTGCCAACAGGAGAGACAGTGACCTTCACCACAACCGTGCTGCCCACCGACACGCCGTTTTTGGCTGTGACCTGGACTTTCAACAGCACCACCAGCATAATCACCTCCACGAACGTAGATGTGGTAGGGAACGGCTATGAGAACAGGATAAGTCTGGACAAACTCACTGGCTCTCTGGTGCTGAGGAACCTGACGGAGAAAGACAGCGGCAAATATGAATTAATCATCATCACTCAAACGGGGTTGCAACACCATGGAACAGCCCAGCTCAAGGTGCTCAGTACGTATTAAAATAGGACCTTTTGTAGCAGTGTGTAATATTTGATTTATGCATTACAACTACCACAATAACAGTGTTTGTGACTGTAGCAGTAGTGGGATGATTGGGGTAAGACCTTCAGGTAGTAACAAGTTGTGTAAATTAAGTGAGATATTGAGAGAATAAATTAATAAATAAGAAGTTAATACATTAAGGATGCATTTATAATTGAATAGTGAATGTATTTTATCTTTTTTATATATATTTTAGTTAAAACAAGATATCAGCATGAGTGTGTAGTGCAAACTAATCTAAGAATTGGTTATTTTATTTTTATGCTTAAATCGTGTTGCATTAAAGGTGCACAGTGTAACTTTTCTGGAGGGATTATGCAACCTGTTTGTCTCCAGGGAGATTTTAATGGTTTGGTTTAAATTGTCCGCTGTATGGTACTGATATATTCTGTCTTGCATTTATTCAGCTTCAGCTATGCTTAAAATGTTATTAAAATAATCTCATTCATTCGTACAGTGAGCGGGGTCGCCTCTCCACAACTCTAACCTGTAACTTAGGTTACAAGTCTCCATGGAGATTCATAAGTTTATTGCAATAATTTGGTACATTCTAGGCACATCTCCATGGAGACAAGCAGGTAACGGACCCTCCAGTTGACAAGTTACATAATGCACCTTTAATAAAAACATGTAGTTCTCTCTAACTACATCACAGAGCTTCTTACCTACTATTATACATCGCAATAGTTCAACAGAAGCCTGCTGTTTTCTGTGCAGGTAAAGTGTCCACCCCCTCCATCGACTGCCCCAAAGTGACCGTGGAGGAGGGCCTGTCCTCTCTGAACCTGACCTGTGAGGCCGAGGGCAGCGTGGAGGGGCGAGTGTGGCTCAAGGACGGACTGCCCATTCTTCCTGGAGACAAGTTCAGCTTTTCTGAAGGGAACAGAATGTTGTCCATCAGCCATGTGAACAGAGGGGACACTGGGCAGTTTCAGTGTAACGCCAGCAATGCAGTCAGCTCTGCTGTGGCTTCATGCCATCTTACTGTTTATTGTAAGTAAAGCATTTACCCAGCTCTGATGTATGTCAAAAATGTACTTAAAGCATATGAAGCATATGAATAAGAAAATATTCCAGTTTAGTTAGAAGAAGTAGATAGTTTTAGTAGTATGCTTATTTTAAAAAGTGTGCTTACAGTGTTTTTAATGTATTATTATAATTATTTTATGAAATGTATTATGTGCTCCAGATGGACCAGACCCCCCACAGATCATACAGAAGCCCATAGGTGCAGAGCTGGAGGACAGTGTGACCTTGATCTGCTCTGCAGACTCCCTGCCCCCAGCCTCATTCGTCTGGACATTCAAGCATGTGTCAGTGAAAGGAGATGTTCTCTACATTGAGGAGATGGTGGAGGATCACCTGGGCACTTACACCTGCAGAGCTACCAACCCTATCACTGGACACTCAGACTCTGCAGTGCATGTTCTCCGGGGTACATAGCTCTCTTATTCCATACCGTTCATCTAAGTTTGGACAAGAGAGAATAATGTATTTCTCTTCTGATCTAGACTCTTCAGCTCCTATCACGGGCTCTGTGATGCTTTCCATTGCTCTGACTTTAATGAGATTTATAGTGGATTGAAGAAGAAAATTAACCCTGGGGACAATATTCAAGTATGGATTGGTTTAATATGTAAACAAATAAAGAATGTTATATCAGCTAAATACTCATAAAGGCTAATAAAGGCTAAATCCATCTATCTTATCAACAAGTTTCCACAATAAACTTCTGCCACTATCAGATTGTGTAAGTGTTCTTTTTCCACAAGGGTGTGCTCATGCACTGTCTCTACATTAAGCTCCATTATGATCAGACTCAGATAAAGCCAGTGAGGGCTAATCAACATGAAGTTTAGATAGCCATCCATTCAACCCTGATATCTTATCAAAATGTGAGTCTAATTCTTCAAGGCCTGTTACATCATAAATATGTTTTATTCAGTTTATTGGTGAGGGCAATGCCTCAAAAAAATCTTCTGAAATCTGCATCGGAGATAGCCTAAGCATGCAGTCAGAATTATCATGCACATACACTGTTTAGTATCTATTTATATATATTCATATAAAAGTATATTCATACTAAAACATTATATTTTCATCTCAAATGTACACTCAAGCTAGTGTAATATAATAGTGTAATATAATGTACTTGACACTAGCTTTGCAATTGTGACCAGTGGGGGTAATGAATGATGATGTCTTAATACCATACAATTAAAACCTTTAACATAGCGGGATATTTACTGTAAATATTATAATGGATATTATATATTTTAGATACCAGATAATGTAGACTTTAATACTGCTTTATAATAATCACCTATGCACAGTCCTGTTTTTAAAAATTGTGTTGGACTGATGCAGTATTCCCTGTGTTCATGAATATGGCCTGTTTATATCTAGTTTATGCAGAGCGTATCAATTATTATCCTCCCCTCCTCCCTATAGTGCACATTTACAACACGTGTATCTCAAACTCAATCTCATGCTCAGTCTGCAGGAGGTATGGACACATCTCTAATAGTTCTTATTTTCCTGGGAGCTTCTGGTGAGATTTTATTATTTCTAATATTGTTATATTTTTACATGCAAGACTGTAGTATTCTAAAAATCTGTTCAACTATACTGTATAATAATTACCCACACAGGTCTGAGCCATGGGGCAGGAGTACTTCCAGATGATTTGACAGCTATTGCTGGAGGGAAAGTGATTTTTACAACTACACTCACTACACCAGAATCACCATTCCTGGTTATTACGTGGAATTTTGAAAATGCATTGGGCAATAACAATAATATAATAGTGTCCAGCAGTACAAACACGACTAATGCATCGTATGCAGACAGGATCACTCTGTTTAAAGACACTGGATCTCTGGAGCTCAGGGACCTGACTGTGAGAGACGATGGAGAGTACTCAGTGACCATCATCCCACCAGGAGGAGCACATCAAGCTGGACAATGCAAGCTGCAAGTACAAGGTGAGAAAATGTGTGCTTCTAGCAAAAATAATTCAGAATAATGAGACAGAATCCCATTACAGGTTTAACACTGAACATATGACACTTTATACATTAGTATTTTCATTAGTTTCATTGGTGAATATATTCAGTACTTGAATAGTTAACATAAAAAAGTAATTAAAAAAGTAAAATATAATTTAAAAAATATGCATATTTTGGATATCAAGTACATAATTTATAATAAAAATGCAGCAAAAAGAGCTGATTTAAAAATAAATAATGAATAACATATATGCTGATGGAGGGTATGAAGTGATACTTCTGCAGTTTTTTGGTAATTTTAACTTCATTTCACTTTTGACAAATACTTAAATCTTAAATCTTTAAAGCCTTATTTAAACACATTTCTGTCCAATTTACCTAATCAAATTTGATCATTTTAATGAAATTAATGAATTATTTTTTTTCCAGTATTGTCCACTTTTATATGGAAGGTTTTTTGTTTTTTGTTTTTTTCAGCCAACTAGTAACTCTTTTCTTGTTACTTTGCAGTTGCAATGAAAAATATTGACTTTCACCTTTATTTGTGTGATTTTTTCCCCACACAGTTCCCATCTCTAATGTGGCCGTTAACTTAAGCAGCTCAGACTTGGTGGAGTTCAACAGTTCTGTGAGTCTCTCCTGTTCTGCCTCTGGCTCCTCTCTGTCTTTCCTCTGGTTAAACGGCAGCACTGAAGTTACAGCCACTGACAGGGTGCACCTGACGGATGGAGGTGCCACTCTCACTATAAACACTGTGTGGCGCTATGACCAGGGACCATACAGATGCCAGGTGACCAATGCAATCAGTAATGGCACTAGCGCTCCACTCCATCTTTCCATTAGCTGTAAGTATTTCATCTAAATGTGAAATTGAAAACATCAAATTAAGACATATGTTTTTGTCTTTTGTACTTCAAGATGGACCTGAAAACCTTAACTTCACAAAATTTCCACCCCAAGAACACGTTGCCAAAGGTTCAGACGTAGTTTTGAATTGTATTGCCGACTCCAGACCTCCTGCAGACATAAACTGGTTTCTGAATGGCAACTTGCAACCGCACACTGGACCACAGTATATTCTCCGAAACGTCCAGATGAGTGACACTGGGAGCTACAACTGTCAGGCTTTCAATAGAGAAACTATGAGATATGCAACTTCTACAGTTTTACCTATCAGCGTACTGGGTAAGTTAGGTCTATCATATTCAAGTATTCCCAAATACTACACAATTTAAAATTATATTTGTTTGTTTGCAGTTTATAATCAAAATGTTTCTTGGGGCCTTTAAAGATTGCAACTACCTTTCCAGGCAGTTTTAATTAAAATGAAATGAATGAAATGATTCCTACAGAGAAGAGAGACATTATAGTTATCTTCACACCTTCTTAATCATTATTTGAAAATGCATTTAAATTGTGGCCAAAATGAAATATTAGCATAATCATTATTTCATTAAATGCCTCAAATACTGGTGCCAAATTAAGTATAAGTAGCTATAGACATCTAACTTTTGGGGGCTCCTAAAGGCTGGTAGTAGGTCTAACACAATAATTACTATATTGAATTATCAACATATAAAAGCAGGAACAATTTTTTTGGGACTTAATATTTATCGTATGTACAATTTCTTTGCATTTGGGGATATATTTGTAATTTTTTGTGAACTTTGATAAGATTTGTGCTGCAAAGCATTGAATAAATTAAACAGAAACTAACTTACTTAAGTGTAATTATACCATTTATCTGTTGTATGGTTTAATGGGAGGATAATCATTTAGCTTTAGTATTATGGTTTATCGTCTATATTTTCTTCAGCAATATATCGTACTTCCAAATCTGTTACTAACAGAGTTCCCAGGAGATTGTCATTTTTGTCAACCACTCACTTTATTTCTTTTCCTCCACAGAGCCAGTATCAAACGCCCTCCTGATCTCTAATGCTACAGAGATGTGGGAATTCAACAGTTCAACTATACAAATGTCCTGTTCTGCCTCTGGGTCCTCTTTGTCTTTTATGTGGTTCAATGGCAGCTCGGAGGTCATCCCCAGCAACAGAGTCCAGCTTACAAACGGAAACTCCACTCTCACTCTTCTGAACGTGAACCGCTTTGACCAGGGACCCTTCACCTGTCACGTCTCCAACCCTGTCAGCAGCCAATCCAGTGATCCTATAGGCCTGACTATCATCTGTAAGTCCGTGTATGCACTAGGACTGGGAATCGCAGGGTCCCTCATGATTTTATAAAACACTCAATAATCTGCTCACAATAAAATATTATCACGATATGGCAATACATGTAATAACTGATATATTGCACATGATATATAGTTGTTTTTTAAGATTTGATTGGGGCTCTGTCACTGCTCTGCCTTAAATGCTCCACAGTATGACATTAAACAGCTCTCCTTTGCATTAATCTGATTGCAGGTGGCTTTATATGTCAA
The DNA here is from genome assembly GCA_000787155.1 of Scartelaos histophorus. Lineage (NCBI taxonomy): Eukaryota > Metazoa > Chordata > Actinopteri > Gobiiformes > Gobiidae > Scartelaos > Scartelaos histophorus. The sequence goes on along the minus strand of JACN01003457.1, from coordinate 24 downwards.
AATCCAATCCAATCCAATCCACTT
>KN498839.1:1718-14547 GCA_000787155.1 Scartelaos histophorus | reverse complement strand
GTATTAACGAGGGGGCGTGTCCAGGTCTGGCTGTACTCAATTAGTGGGGGAATTTTTGCAGTGGAACGAAAACCAAATTACTACAGTTTAAAATGGGCAGCCAGAAGTCTACAGCCAAAGTGACTGGTCAAGGTCTAACGCAGTACGCTCACCTGTGTGGGATTATGTGGGCAGGGTCTCTGTGGCCGGCACGCGCTCTGTTGTCATGGTTGCCATGCCAACATTCACCTGTGTCACCTGCTGTGCTCCGGAGCCGTGCGCGCGGCCGTTCCTCCGAAACGATGCTCGAACGGTACCGGACACGCGGCTGGAGAGGCGGCGCACCACGCCTCCCAGCGCCCCCAGCGCCCCGCGCTTCTTCGGCAACAACCCCACGTCGTCCTCCAGCTCCGCTGGTGGAACTTCGATGTTCCCCGAGTACCAGAAGACCCACCACACCAGGCTAAGAAAGATGATGATGGCGCCGGCGTAGATGAGCAGGTCATAGAAGAACACGTTGACAAAGACCCCCAGCAGCAGCACGAGCAGCCCCAGCACGTCAAACACCACCGCGAGCCAAAAGCAGCACGCGCAGCGACCCAAGCCCCGGTACACGGGCTCCATGCCGCGCTCCTGTCCGCAAAGTGAGGGCAATGCGCGGCAGGTGAGGCTCTCAAGGAGGGGCCAGTGTCTGGGGGGAGGGTCCACCTTACTGCCCAGGATCAGGTGTCTGTACCTGCACGCACTGATCCGGAACAGGTGATCCAGAGGTGTGAGTGGGAACCCTGCTCCTGGGCTCCTCTGCTCTGAACCAATCACTTTATTACCGTCCCAGTTTCCTGTGGTGACAAAGCGCAGCCTGTAGGGGAAAGCCGCTGTGTGGACATGGCTCTGGGCTATTACGCACAACACTAAGATGTGTAGAGGCCTCCACGTGTGTCCTACTACTGTCCTACATATACGGTCTAGTGAGACTGCGAATTCACCGTGTGCCCAGAGCGCTACATGTGACGCATCAGTGACCGGGGACAGAGAGATGTGCACAGAGGTATGAGACCAAGTCTGAAGTCTGTGGTTGTCATGTTTTAAGGGGCTTAAAACACTGAGATTTCATTCACGCATAATTAACCTGATTTCTGGGGAACAAAGAAAGCAGCAGCAACACAGCCAAAGGTGCAGGCTTCAGACCTCATGTGCACCAAATGCAGCACTCATCTCTTGAATGTAGACAGGGAGGGTGGGGGCGCAATAAATAAGAGTAAAATAATAGCCATACAGGTACCAGCTATTACAAACATTCTATAGTTAAGGAATCAGAAACATATGAGGAGCAGCACGGGCACCAAATAAGATCACCTACAGATATTGTCAGGCCCATAATATGAATCTGTTGTATTTAACCCTTTTAATGCTGCTTTACATGTATAAACCAGACTACGTGCCAGTGACACATGTACACTAGACATCGTAAAGAATACTGCTGCCCCCTGCTGGCAGTGGGCGGAGCACCTTATTAAGAGAGTAAATACAGGCTGGGTTCCGAATGTTAGACGTTTATTGTCATAGTTGTGGCTTTAATAACATTTGCACACGCTCAAGCACACGCTGAACGCCACACAACCAAAGGTCAAAGCAAAGGAGACTCTGGTCTCAGGGATTCAAATCATTCATCTGCAATTTACGCTCAAATCATCCTCCAAGCAAAACTCTGGTCCACGTCTGACCGCAAATACAGCCACCATTGGTCAGTGTCATGTATGTATGCACAAAAAGACATGGAAGAAAATGGAAATGTAATGTGTTTGGGTGAATGGCATAGCTGAGCTCTCAATATGAGAAAGCCGACTCGTGTAGTCTTGTTCTTGGTCTAGTAAAAACGGGTTGGATTTTCCTTAAGTTTGTCTGGTGTCTGCCTCAGAGGACAGAGCTGTGGAGCATCTCCTGTGGCTCTGCAGCAGAAGAACCATGAGGAGGACATGAGGAGGTCCTGAGGCATTCAGTCCCGCTCTGTGATCAACTTCAACACTTTCCCGATGGCGATGGTCTTTCCTGTGGGGGACGACATGGTAGAGTTACAATCAGAGATGCTCTTCTTCACAAGTACTCCACTTGTTAGAGTTGGTATAATATACATTTTCTTTCATGTATTTTGTACCCATAAAAGGACTGCAGATGGAAAGGAGCTTTTAGCTAAATCTGGCACAGAGCATCTTTTCTTTCTGCGATTAATGTTTTCTGAGCACCATCGTTGTGTCAAAAAAATAAATACAGCATATCTCTTCCATTATTCTCTCATTCATAAGCACAGTGGCCTGTGAATGTACACTACTCTCATACAATGACAAACCTTTAAGAGCAACTTCAAGTTATAGCAATGGCCCCTCATCACCATAGCCATTTAGCTACTCTAAATAGATTATAATAAGACTATTATTATTATTAGCAGTATGCCCCACATGGTTGAAGGCACCAGCAGTCGTGAGTCCAGTCACATGTATGACAACTCACCTTCGTCCCTCAGGGTGAAGCGGCCCATCTGAGGGAAGTCCTTGAAGGTCTCCAGACAGATGGTTCCTGCTGCGCGCAGTCGGGCAATGCACACCTGGTCCTGTTTGACAAAGCGTGGCCGCGTGCGACTCCTCTCTCCCGTCTTTTTGTCCACCAGACAGCGGAAAGCCTTTGAGACACAGAGCATCAGAGCTGCACTGTATACAAGTGCACAACACACACATCTCATATGATTTCAAAAGCGTCAGGACTATACAGCCACATGATTGTAACTGAAGTCAGCAGTGACTGCTGAACTCTCAAACTGAGTACATGCATGTTTTAGAACAAAATAGATTAGCTTCTCCAGTGAGAATGCCCTGTCTCTATAGGTTCACACATACACAACACAGATCCAGTGACTAAACTTCGTGCTCACCACTTTCAGTGTGGTGGGTTTAAGCTCTGTCTTCTGAAGCTTCATGAGTTTAGAAGAGAGTAGCTGTCAGTCAGGATTGTGCATATATATACACACTCACACACACACCTGTCTCACATATCCATGTAGCAATGTGACATAGTGGTTCAAAGCCTGGCTCAGTGCCGGTTACAGATGTAGAGTGTGCAGTGGCTGAATGTCTCACCGTGATCTCCACCTCCTCGATGCACGTGTGGACGTGCAGCACTGCGTTATAGCCCGCACAGATGATGGACTTGTGCTCAATGATCACAATCTGAAACGCATACACAGACTAGTGCTCAGTCACATATCTGAAATAAAGTAGATAAAACCAAACAGTCTCAATTTAAAAAGAACAACGAACAAACAAAAAAACCAAGAGTTTGGGTGCTACCCCCGCAGACCTCTAAAGCTGCACCTCCACCTACATGTCTATCACCATTTTTCAGTTTACTTTATAAACCACTTCATCACACTTCCTATCAGCTGTTGCCTTAGGTAATTGTCTATTAAAGGTCATTAAAGCTGATAAAGCTCATTTCTACTAGAATGAAGCACTTCAAAAGACATTTAAATCAACCAACAGATTTCATTTATATTTTGAAATACTGAGCTACTGTTGTAAACTGCTAATTAACCTACACAGAGCAGAGGAAACAAACTATTTTAACTGTCAACATAGAGCTTCATATCCAAGGGCGTGAATAGCAAAGGCATTTTGCAGTTTATAGTTTGTCCCTGTGTGCTGCTCTAAACTATGTCTGGTTAAGATTACAAGTCTGTTCTGGTTAAGGTTAGGAGAAGGGTTTGGGCTTATCTTTACACTAAAACAACTTTTGTATTGTTGAAACAGTGGACTTTGGAGCACTTTTAGCATGGCTGCTGTTTGTTTCCTCTAAGGACCTGTACATAGAGGTGAGTCACATGAGGGTCCTCTGGCTAGAGGTCTGCAGCCAGATTGCTCTCGGAAGAAAATCTATAATATGCTCAGGTTATATGTGCCAACTGCAAACAAAACTTAATCTAAGCAAATAATAAGCATCAGTCTATAACAGTATAATGTAGGGCTTAAACAAAGCAACTGTCTATGGATTTTCCAGATGAATCAAAATAATAGTCACCTGAATATGATAAGTCACATATGAACACATGCTCGGTCGTCAAAGTTGCAAAGTGGCTAGTGGTCAACTCCATATAAAAACACAGTAGCCTTGTAGAGTGCATGCACTATATAAACTACAAGATCCTACAATCCAATCAAAATATCAGTATCGGAAATGAAAAACGCTGAAGTATCTGCCCATACCAGATATTGACCGATACCAGAGTAGGAACGGAAGTTGGAACTTATTTCCTTAAAACACATTTCACTTACCACAAGATACAATTGTGTTATGTAACTGGTATTTATCCTTCACATCACTGAACTGTTTTCACCATAAAAATACTCTCAAAATTTCTTGGTGTATCGGTGCATGTCTACTCCATGCAGCATAAGCAGGGATGTGATTGGCCAAGGACAACAAAGCAGGAAAATATATAGACTATACTGTGGCTTTGCAATGATGTGGTTTGGTGAACGAGGAGTAGGATGATTTTGGCAGACTTTTGGTTCATATTATCAGTTTAGCTTCAACTTTACGCAAATGCACACTCCACACTGGATATTACCACACGTATTTGGAAATTATGCTTTTACCAGGAGTTTGGTTCATCTCTTGGGATTCAATTTTACACAGACACTACAGACTGAACAGATGAGGATTTATTATTACACACTTTGACTTTGAGGCTCTGTAAAAGCACTGGATGTGCTTTCAGTGGATCCAAGCTTCACGCTGCAGCCGTTTCTTCATCTCTTCATCTGGTTTACCGGTAAGAGAGACACAGTACTTTGTTTGGACACATATAGAACTATGTTAAAACGTGAGTGCTGTTTGTGCCATTGAGTTTGTTTAGGGTGCAGTCATGACACGTGACAACCTTCACTGCTGTGAAATCGCTGTGGTGCATTTACTGGTACATTGACGCTTGCCTTTAAAGCCAAAAAGCTAAAAATTGGCACCAAACGAACATTAGGTTTTCAATACCAGTAGGTCTACTTCCTGGAGTTTCGGTACCCAGTCTAAGGGGGGAGGGTTTTAATTTTTATATCTATATAGATAGATATAAATTAATGGTGGGCATAGATTAATTTTTTAAAATCTAGATTAATCCCATCTAAATGTTTAAATTAATCTAGATTAAGAGATTAATCTAGATTAAAATGGCTCATTCAAAATATCTGTGCTACATAAGTAATGATTACAATAAAGTCCTTGAGAAGAGGTGTCTTAAGACACATAATGCGTTGGTAATTTATGATGTTGTTGTAATTACATTTTAAGTAGTTTTAAATTGTGTAATTTAAAATGACATAACTGCATACCTAAAACGAAGAAATGAAATTCCCAGCTAGCATCAATGAGGTGCACATTAATGCCGAGGTAGTTATCATTGTTGACAGATGTCCAGTGGTGCCCGGTCAGTGCTACACACCCCGCCTCTACCATCTTTTTATCCTTTGCGGCGTTCTCTGCGGCGTACAGCTCATGTATTCTCCTAATGTTAGTTCGCTTCGCTGGTAGTTTGTAAGATGGGTCACCCGTGGCCGCCTGAAGAACAAGCTCGAGCCCATCATCCTCAACCACGCTGATGGGTCAGAAGCTAGTGGCAATCCACTGAGCAAGAAGATAAGTTAGCTTGTCTGATAGAGCTGTGCTGATGAGCTTGCCTTGGTTGCACTCAAATAAAGTAGTCTGACGGCGACTCTTCCCCGGCGTTTCAGTGCTTGACCCGGCATCAGCATTCGTTAAGGGATGCTTTGTGTTTAGGTGATACTTGAGACTGGTAGAACTCCTACAGTAAACTAATTCCGTATTGTATATAGTGCAAACAACCTTAGACTTGTCAATGTCTCTATTGGGAACCTTTTTAAAAATGAATTTTCCCTGAAGCAAACTTTGTGGCTTCGTAGCTGCATCCATGTTGGCATGTGGCGTTCGTTGTGGTATTTCACAGTAGCTACAGGTTCAAAAACTCGTTGCCACCTGCAGTGCAACTCGTCTAGGTATACATCCGCGCTAAAGGTGAAAGTCATCATAGTTCACTTAATATAGACCCAGCTCCCTGTCCAACTTTGAAAATAGATTAACGGCGATATTTTTTATGTTGCCCGATAAGAGTCCAACATTATCGCAGCACATTAATGCCGATAACGGCCCACCACTAATATAAATATATGTATTAACTAATGCAATGCACTATAGGCTACTGTTTTCATTATACCACTTCATATACTACTTACACCCCCCCCTTACACCTGACCTGTGCGTCAAAAATGCGTCCTGAGTGGCACAGGTTGTCTGGGGTGCACAGGATGAACCCAGGCAAGATCTCCTCCTCCTCGATGCCTTTGAGTCGGATCTTCAGGTTCTCCCCTGGTCCAGCATCTTCTGTCTCCACCTCGTCTGACAGCAGGCCCAGCACCTCCACCATATGCTGGGGCAGAAAGGGCACAGGTCAGGGGGCAGAAAGGGTACAGCACAAGCGAGCACATAAGTGTCATTTTATTTAATCAGCCAAAGCTTTGTGTGTGAGGGCTGTAGTTCTGCAGTCGCCAAGTCAATGAATCACTTGATTGAATCAACCCAAATGTACATTAGTCGACTAACCATGTTATTTCGATGATCAAGATTGATATGGGACAACAACAGAAAGGAGGAGCGAGTGAGCTGAAGATTTGTTATTCTTTGGTATTTCTGTGTAAAAAGTCAGCTCAAACTTGTGGTTCACAAATTGAATCTGTCTTTATATAAATACATTGTTTCCTAGTACATTTTTTTTGCATCAACAGTTTCTGCATGAACTCCCCCAGGAGTAGTCTAGGAGTGCAGTTTGGGTCATATACATTGAGGGGCATTTTGAACTACAGGATCAGCATTACCTCAGGCACAGATCGCATGCGATACAGCTCCGAACCTGTGGCTGAAAGTATTCCATATAATTACAAGTATTGAGAGGAGCACTGAGCACACACGTACAGTCCAGTGGTGCCGGAGGAGGTGCTGTGGCATCCCAGATTCATTCAGTTGGATTCTATTTTTGCTAGATGTCAAAGCCACTGCATTGCAGAATTTTACCTTCATAAAAAAATAGTTATGGTGTGAACATGTGGTCTCTGTGCAGCCTTCAAAAGGTGCTGACCACAGCTGAGAACTGGTCCTCATATGAGTGTCACACCGCAAGAAGACTGCTCCTGTGCTGAGCTGCACATGGGCCAGGCACAGTCTGAGCCAGGGGTCGTGTTTATGTAGCTCTACATTGGAGGAGTTTTGCTCCCAGAAGTAAAACATCTGTGTACTTTTTAATAAAAAAGATCCAGTCACATGCAAGAGACAGTGATTAGCTTGGGTCTGGAGAGGTCTGCAGACAAGTATGTGGTTTGCTTAACAGAGGAAGAAATAACATTCTATTGTGTTAAATGGCATAGGTCGAAAGCCTGTACAGTTTACGTTTATGAAGTGAAGACAACTATATTTGCAGAGGGGATATTCCACTTCTACGGGGTATTAACTGATAAAACGTAACATGAGATCACAACAATGGGCATGCTTTGTTAAGTTGTAGTGTATTGTTTGATATCATGCTTTTGTACAAATGGCCGATCAAAATGGGTGACATAGGCTTGGGGGAGAGTCCTGGTACAGGGTCGTACTACTAACAGTAAGCAGTGAGAAGGGTTGGTATGTATGGATGACAAAACCACTTCAAGGCTACTTAAAATGGCTTTCAGTATTTATTTCCTGAACATGAACAATAATGCACTCCAAGGCATGCTTTGACTGAAGGTTTGCTGACCATTCCATATGAATGTCTATTGATCTCTGTATGTGCAAAGTAGGTGCGGTGTGTGGAGGCTTACCCTGTTGGGCATCATAACGAGCTGCTGGCCTTTAATGATGGAGCCAGACTCCAGTTTGCCCAGCACCACAGTGCCCATGTCCTGGGGAGAAAGGTCAAGTTACACACAGCACTGACCACTGACCTCTGCCCTCTGCATACTGCAATAGTACCTTATACTTGTCTACTATAGGCAATCGGACTGGCCCGTCTCTGGATCTGTTCAGGTTTGGCAGGCTGTCCAGGTGTGGAATGAAAGGTAATCCTCTACAACAAAAAAACATAATACTGATGAGGTAGCTGTGCTAACCAGTTAGCTATGAAATGCTACAGACTTTTTGCAACAATTCAACAGGCTTTTTACTTCAAATATGGCAGAAGACATTTCAGAGGGAACACTAACCCATTAGCTGCCTAGATAGAAGTTTTCATAGGGACACTTCCGTCTCCAGCTCCAACTGACTTTGCACTAAAAAACTGTCACCTTTTGTCCGTAAATAAATTGCTATTCCTTAATATGGAGGTTGGCTTGCTATGGTATGGTAAGTCTGTACGCTGCAGGACATAGAGGAAGGGCACTTGGTCTTGAGGGATGGATAGATCGCGATCTAATATTGGGGTGATCTTGTTAAGGCAGGCACATTTTAACTGACAGGTAACCGAAGACGCATCACAGCCCTCTTGTTTAGGCAAAAGCTCTGAGTCACAGCGCATCCCCTCACGTGCCATCGCTTTCAAATTTTATCTTAAATTTGCACAATTTAAGTAAACAACTATTTTCCTCACCATTTCTGTATGAAAATTAAGACCTCATTCAGTGCACAGACATCACATGTGTTTCTGTTGATAACAGTAGTGCCGCAGTAGTAGTGGTGGTTTTGCCGCTAGAGGTAACACAAGCATGCATTTAGGTTTAGTATATGGTACAAAATTCATTCCAAACTCTAAATGTGGATTTCTCCAGATTTATTGATCCCATCAAAACTGTAGTGACCGTAACACACAGCTCTTTATGCCTGTCTGTGTTTTCAATAAGATGCTAGAAGACTGAATTGAAAATTCAATCAAAATAGAAAAAAAAATATGATTTTTTTTCTCTTTTTTCCCATTATGGCCCAGCCATACACTCCTCAAACTGCCCTGATATTGGATCTGATGACTGCACTTGTTGAGCTGGACAAAGACTTTTGCTTGAGTTGAGTTTTCTATTAAAATTGGATTTTACTGCTCGATGTGCTTAAATTGCCCCTCGAAAAACAATTTAAGTGATTTTGATTGATTAACAGGAGCCTGGACACAATTTGAACTCTCAGCAAGCTCAGCTGGAGACCCCAACACATCTTATCTGGAAATATCAATTATTTTTGTAGTGAATAAAATCCATTACAGAAGAGTAGTTTTCTTTTGAATGTAACTATGCTCAAACAAAGTCAGTGAGAAAATTGCTATGAGACACATGACACATGGATTGGACCAATTGCAAAAAATATGAATTTTCAGAGGAAGTTACAATAAAAAAAAAAATTATTAATTAAAAAGAAAAAAATGCAGTTCTACATCTCAGTGATTCTGGATGGATTTCAAGTTCTCAAAAATCTATTTTAAATTATGTTAACAACACTATTTCCAGTAAAATGGCCCCCTTAAAATTAACCCGACATAAACTTTGTGGAGTTTACACATTTCTCTTTGTCAGTAAATTGGGAATAAGCTAGAGCCTTGTATAAATGTGTACACTCCATGTGTACACTACAGTTAAAATAAGGAACTTGAAATGTGTAAAATAAACATTCTTATGGTTCAGAATTGAATTTAGAATAACGGGGAATCCCAGTGGAGATGCCACAACATACCTTGTGTGTGTGCATGTGTGTGCAGACTTACGTGTACCAAGGACACAGGTCTGTGGGGTCCTTCAGGTTGGCCCCCGTCAGCCCTGAGCAGGGCATAAAGTGAATGTCTTTCTTTGGGTTGAAGCCCACTTTCTTCAGGAATGGCATTAGTTTGTCTTTACACTCTTCATATCTGTGGGAAGGGAGTAAGAGTAAAGAGTTAAGTAGTCTAAAATACTACTAATGATATTTTTGACTTTTGTCTGCTCAATTATACACAAAGATATTTATGAACATTGGTTCATTATATTAATGTAAAATGACTTAAGAAGCCCTTATTACACCATTTTCTTATCTACTACAATGTTTCCTCATTAGAAACACAGTTGCATTTTGTTTCCAACTTTGGAGATGTAGACAAATAATGACTAATCCTTTATAATTATTATTTGACAGGGACATGGCACTTTAAATGTATTGTAGAGAACAGATTCTCTTCACTTGGAGACATATCTGCTGTCAACCTAAATTTTGCTGTCAACCTAAATTTTGCTGATATGGGCTGATGGGCTGATCCATGTGGGCTTATTATACCTCATTCTAAAGCTTAGACTCTCTATATCATCTCCATCTCCAATTTACATTCAGATAAATTCTAACAGTCCTAATATGTGGCGCTGCATCAATAATAGAGGAGTTATGTGTATCTGTGACGTTGTACTGCCCCTGAACACCCCCCCAGAGTCACATCATGTGACTCACATGCTCTTTTTTACATGATGATCAGTGAAGAGCCTGTATGATAGGTGAGTGCTGCAAATGTGTCAGTTTTGAAGCTATTTTTGGTTCTTTTTCATTGGTTAGGGCTTAGCAGCTGGAGCTCCCACACATAAACAGCCTTCTCTTACACTGGCCTACTGTAAGGTGACTATAGTGGCTGTAAACATGTTACTGGACCTGCATTGATAGGTATTTACAAATATAATTCATTACTACAGTGCGCACACATTTGCCGCTAAAAGCCAATGGCAGTAGTTTTTACTTTCTTTACTGGCTTGAATGTTATGCAAAATGCCATTAGGCCGACCTACTGTCTTTAAACATGTAAAAAGGCAGAATAACAATAAACATGCTCAATGGCAAGAACAAGGCCCAGGCAATAAACAGCTATGATGACAGCCAGTGATCAGATACCCTGCAGGAATCATAAGCTGGCCAAAGGAGGAGATACAGACCACAGATGTTAAGACACAAAAGCTCCTGACCATGCATGGTTCCATCCCAAATCCAGCACCCATGATAAGTACATCAGTGAAAAGGCCCTGACAGATGACATGCTCAGAGAATGTCTCAGACAGTGGGGTTCAGAGGAAGAGGAGCTGGGGGGACCATCATGGCAGGACAAGCCCCTACATGGAGCGTACCACCGAAACATAACTGAAGTGGCTGATAAAGAAATCCTAACAATGGCTTGAGAGGGCCAGTCTGAAGGACAGTACAGAAGCATCATCCTCATCCTGGCTGCACAGGAGCAGGCCTTGAGCACACAAGCAATAGAGGCTCAGATCTTCCACACAAGACAAGACCCAAGGTGTAGGCTGTGCAAAGAGGCTCCTGAGACAGTCCAGCACATAACTGCAGGGTGAAAGATGCTGGCAGGGAAAGCTTACATGGAGCGACACAACCAAGTTACAGGCATAGTGTACAGAAACATCTGCGCAAAGTATGGACTGGAGACCCCAGGGTCGAGGTGGTAAACACCTCCAAAGGTCGTGGAGAATGACCGAGCCAAGATCCTGTGGGACTTACAGATACAGACTGACAGAATGGTGATGGTGAACCAACCAGACATAGTGGTGGTCGATAAGCAACAGAACAAGGCCGTGGTGGTGGACATTGCAATGCCAGGTACTATCAAGAAAAAGGAGCATGAGAAACTAGAGAAATACCAGGGGCTAGAAGAGCTGTGGAGAAGGCCTGGAAGGTGAAGGCATCAGTGGTACCTGTGGTGGTTGGAGCACTCGGGGCTAACCCCCAAACTGGAGGAGTGATTACAGCAGATACAAGGAAAAACAATAGATATCGCAGTCCAGAAAAGTGCAGTACTAGGAACAGAAAAAATACTGCGCAGAACTCTCAAGCTTCCAGGTCTCTGGTAGAGGGCTTGAGCTGGATGAGGGTGAGAGAGTGAGGAACAAGAATTTCTTTAGAGTTTTTATTTGTATAAAAATTGTAACGTAACATTTTTGATATTCATCCGAACCACAAAACCAACATGGATCGATTGCAGGGGTGGGCAGTTATTTCTCCTCAGAGGCCAAATGGGAAGCAGAAAATATTGTGGAGGGCCGGGCCAAAAGTCTTGACTTGTTGCTAAACACATGCACTCTGACTTGTTTCAGAGTACCTGTATGTAAACAATGCACGCACACTGTATACAGGTTTCAAAGTAAAAGCACAGCTGTTTTAGTCCATGCATTATATAAAATTTTGAAAGTAGGTTTTCTTTTCTTAATTCCAACCAACCTTAAAGGCCCATGGGCCAGCCAGAGTTTGGCCGGGTCTGACTTATTGGAAGCAGGTATTTTTGATGTATTGTGAAAAGCCTACAGTATTTGAGGGTTACACCATTAATAGTGTAAAGACAGAAGTGGCTCACCTCTCCAGGCTCCAGTTGACCGTGGGGTCGTCCATTTTGTTGACCAGGACGATGAGGTGCTTAACCCCCGCTGTTTTGGCCAACATAGCATGTTCCCGTGTCTGCCCAGCCTTCTCAAAGCCTGTCTCAAACTCTCCTTTCCTCGCCGAAATCACCTGCAGCACAGCTCATGTGTCAGATAACCTCTACATCAGGGTTTGTTACTATGACCCAGTATTATTAAATGTATTGTATTCTTCTGGTTTTGAGGGCCCCAAAAAGGTGCTCACAGCCCTACTCTTAGCCCCTTGTAGAAAATTAGGTTCTCCACTACAAACTCACCAGCACAGCCAAGTCTGCCTGAGAGGCTCCTCCAATCATGTTGGGGACGAAGCTTTTGTGTCCCGGGGCATCCAGGATGGTAAAGTGCTTTTTGTCGGTCTCAAAGTAGGCCCTTCCCACTTCCACCGTCTTTCCTTTGTCCCGCTCTTC
>KN498838.1:0-10523 GCA_000787155.1 Scartelaos histophorus | reverse complement strand
CCAAGCTACAAAACAAGTATGCCCTCTGTCTCTGTCTTGTTGCATGGGGCCACAGTTGCCTTCAGTCTTTTGTACAAACTCTTCTGTGTGTGTGTATATATGTACGTCTATCGTCTATGGTCCACGTCTTTAAATGTCTCAAATCTGCATAACGATGTCAACTTTTCCTCTTTGAATATTCGCTAACACTTTTAAAAACCTGTGTCACTTTTCGGGTTGAGAGTCGGTCACATTATTGTTTTCATGAATATGTCATTTCTCCGCCTTTAATGTTCCACAGTGCGACATTAAACAGCTCTAAGCGACTGGTTTTATAGCTCAAAAATGCGTAGAAAAACATGCATTCTGACTGAGCGGGGTCGCCTCTCCACAGATCTGACCTCTATATGGAAGATCATTTGTTTAATCAGATTTTGAATTTGAAAATCTCATGAATTTTTCCACTTAACTCTGAAAAAGCATATTTGAATTATTTTTAATCAAAATCTCAGTTGATGAAATTATAAGTGTACATTTTCAACGTGTTAAAAATTCAAAATCAATATTTCACCTTTTAAAGATTCAGCGCAAATATTTTCAGGCAAACAGTCAAAATTCGAAGTGTAAAATTTTCAGTCATAAATTTCACAGTAAAGATCCAAGAGGCCAAGGCAGAAGCAATCGATCCAAAGTGATTCGATCTAATTTAGTGACAAACAGGAAATGGAGCAGTGAAGCGATCTGATTGGTCAGAATTAGCCTCATCCAAACCTCAAACCCCGCCCACAGATGAGAACCATTAGGAAACAGCCCCCATCCTCCTCACTCACTCTGGATCGATTGCTTCTGTCTTGGCACCTTGGATCTTTTACACTTTAACTGTTGATTTTGAGGGCCTGAAAATTGACGTGTTGAATATTTAAAACGTGATATTTTTATTCTGAATTTGAAACACTTTAAAACACTTAAAATTTCAGCAGCTAAAATCAGAATAAAAATATTTAAAACTTATTTTTTCAGAGTTATAAAATTCAAAGTGAGAAACGGCGCGATTAAAAATATTTAAAACTTATTTTTTCAGAGTTATAAAATTCAAAGTGAGAAATTCGGCGCGATTTAAAATTAAAAATCTAATGGAACAAATTCTCTTCCAGATCCGTAACTTGGTCCGGTTTGGTCTCCATGACGACAGGAAGTTGTAATGCCGCACTGTGAAACATTCCAGACAAAGCAATAACATTTCCATGGAGAAAAAATACTGAATTTTGACAGAATCACCAGAAAAGTTACACATTTATTGAGGCTAATTAATCCGTAGTTACTATAAAGTGTTAACGAATATTTCTGTGTTGATGTGAGAGCTTCAGCTATTTTGAAATTCAACTTTTGTTTTGAAATTCTGTAAACTTATATCAAAATTTCTGATACATTCATTGCTGTTTTTGAAATTTCTTCACTAAATTCTGTTGGTTTATCATGGGGAAAGTGAAATTACTAGAGTTAGATTTTAAAAAAAAAAGTGAATTTGATTTGGGTTTGCAGATGTTTTGACAATTTGAGGAGGAAATCTCAAACAAAAACACACAAACCGTCATCGTTTCTTGGAGATTCGCTCACAAACTGAAACATAACTTTACTTTTTGTTCATGCAGAAGACTTTGAACTTCCTGACAGTTTTTATTTCACGTGAACAGACCCGAGAAAAGCCGCAAACCACGTCTACGAATCTGTATTTTACATCTTTAGCCGACTGTTCTACCTTATACTTTCTAGCTGTTGTCCGCACTACCTCATTTTAGACCATGGACTGTTTCTAATGTCGGTTAACAGCGCCCCCGGTGTATAAACTCGGCTCTGCGCTGTTTAAACTCGACTTAAAGAGACTTGTGTGAGTGTTTCCAGGTCTTAAAACGGTTGTCTTTACCGAGGAACAGGAATGAACCCACAAAACGAAGCCAAGAACGGAGAAGAATTTTTAAAACGTGGATTTGGAAGGTCAATGGGCTGTTAACTTTGCTATATTTAAGGAAAAATTGTGCAAAAATAAATCAAAATCAAAAATGGGGAGCTGAAATTTGACGCATAGTTGTTTTATTACACAATTTACAAATATCAAATGTTATTCTGTGGATTTTTATCATATTGGAGCATCTATAAACTGATTTTTTTTTAGTTATAGCGAGATCAGGTTCAGTTATAAGGAGAAAAAGGCAAAATAGCGCAACTTTTTGTGCTTTTTTTCACTGGATACGTCATTGCTCGGCCTGGAATGTGACTTTAAACAGGTCCGACTTACATTTTTTCAGCTACAAATGGTTTTATAGCTCCAAAAGTTACACAATGGACCTTGGAAATCGCTCAAATCTCGTTCAAAATATCGCATTTCAAAGATTCGTGTTTGCACTGATGAATGTGAGTTTGTCTTTTTATTCCTTTTATATGTTATTGTTTCACTTTCACTTCATTTTTGTGAGTAATTTAAGTCCAATCCATTTCCTGGTGCACTCAAAGGTCTCTGGAAAAATGGTTTCATACACAAAGAACCAAAAAAGATCCAAAAATTATTAATGAACGTCTCTTCACACCCAAAATAAAACCTGTGGGAGGAAACCGTTCGTGCCCAGACGGATTCGATTTACGTTACTCGACTTTATTCATCCATTTTTCACTTTCACTTTTCCGTTCTTTTCTCCTCACTGCTTCTTCTAACCTAAGAAAGTTCCAGCTTATCTGAAAACCAAAATATTGACTGCAAAATGGGACTGGTCGGGGGTTTTTTTTTCAGGTATTTTTTGAGGCATGTTTCTCCACCGTTTTTTGGACGCAAAAGAAAATTTAATTCTGTCAACTGGAAACTCTAGTGTAGTTCAGTGGACAAGAAGAGATCCTCCTTACTGTGAATTACTGGGCAAAAGAAAATTTAATTCTGTCAACCGGAAAAGAACAGATCCTCCTTACTGTGAATTACTGGAGTGTCTTAGTTTCACTGTAGTTACCTCCTCCTTTCAGAACCATAGACTGTTAATATAAAAGGACAAAGCTAAACCCGTCGCGTTTCAAACAGGAAGTGAACATGGCCGCGCTCCATCGGCTCCAACACTGAAAAATTCCTTTAAATGCTGCTGTGAGTCCTGTCATTTTAGTTTTAAAATGTCTAAATTATCCTGTTTTTATTTTGGTATTTTGTCCATAAATAAATACTTAAATCACTCTGCTCCAAATTCACTCCTATAACTGCTAGTCTCGATGAGCTTCATTTGACTGGAGCCAAACGAATCTAATGACATCCAAAAACAAGCAGTTCAACAGCTCAAAATAATGAAAAAAATTAAGCTAAAACCAGCTAAAGAAAGGCCAACCGATAAAAATGTGGTTTGAGAAGTGGTTTAAAAGCTTGTCCTGATGGTTCCTCAGGCAGGTCTTTTCAAAGTACTAAAAAGGCTCCATCACCTTTCATCTGGAGTCTGGACTTAGGAGCTGGACCTGCCTGAGGATCTAAGACTGCAGGGTTAAAAGATCTTGAAATGTAACCTGAACGAGCTTTAAAAGTGTCTGTAAAGTCTTAAAATCAGCTCTAAAACGCATATCCAGCAGTGAAGGGAAATTAAAACCTCAGAAATGTGTTGATGTTTCTTCAAACCAGCTTCTTTATAAAGTCTATGAAAGTCTTACGCCCAGTTGACAGAATTAAAAGTTCTTTTGCGATGGAACCTCCCAGAAGACCGAGGGACACAAACCGGGCTCCTTTTTCCCCCCCGAGGTTCCCCAGCGCTAACGTCCCGTACATGCTATTTCAGATCATGGAGCGACACCGAGAATTTCTCCAACGACAGAAGCATCCTGACGCTGTCGCCCCTGGAGGCCACGCACTGCTGAGGCCCGAGCTGAGGCCCGAGCTGAGGCCCGAGCTGAGGCCCGAGCTGAGGCCGAGCTCGAGTCTCCAGCCCCAACGACAAACAGCAGAATATTTGACGTCCGAGAAGCAATAACATATTTCTGGAGCTAAGCCTCTGCAGAAATGGATTGAGATTTTGACAGTTTTGCCAAAATGTGCTTTTTCTAAGACGAGGAGCCGAGTGGGATTTGGAGGGATTTAAAAGTTTGACGTTTTATTTTTGTTATATTGACGTCTATTGATTCCGAGTCTAATTCAGAATACTCGACTTTCTCCCATCTTAAAACACGAAAAGTCATTTTAGGATCTAAAGTTCATTTAAAATCCAGGACACAAATGAACTTTGAGCTTTAAAGACGCTGTACCTGAATTTTACTGCGTTAAAACATGAAAAAACACAAGTATTTAATCATAAACCGTTTGAAGACGTCCAGATTTATCCCTCAACTTCTGATCTTCGAGCTTTTCCCGACGCTCAGAGTTGAGGAATTCCACGCAAACAGTTAAACAGTGGACACATTTTGACCTTGAGAGCTGCTTCTGGGCCTAAAATGGAAAAAATCTGGTACAGCCGCTTCAATTTGAGTCCAAAAAATTTCCCAAAAAATCACCTGTGGAAATACTGAAGGATAAAACTCTTTAGAAATAAAATAAAGTTTATAAAATATATTTTTGTACCATTTAAATTGCTCTGATTGAGGATTGGCTCTAGACTTCTTCATTATTCTGGTGGAGGATCCGCCGTGTGCTTGTCTCCATGGCGACGTCACTGCTTTGTCCGGGATGTTCCACAGTGCGGCATTAAAAAAATATCTTGTATTTATTCAATTATTATTTTTATATTTCCTAAAACGAGCTTTATTCCTGTGAGCGGGTTCCACTTTTACACAGATCTTAAGCCTGGTGATGTGGCCCGCTCGTTTCCATAGAGATGAGTTCAGTTAAATGCCAAATTGTGGAACATTTCAGGGAAAAAACAACATGGATTTAAGCAGGCGGCGGATTCCCTTCCAGAAGTGTGTTATTTCGGTTTAAAAGTTTGACGATTCAGCTCTTAAAGCCTCTAAATCCCGCTCCCGGAATCAAACTCCGGCTTCAATCTCGCGTCTTTATCCTCGGATTAACCACGGCAACAGAAATGCAACATACGTTCGAATTTGCACAAACTTTCGAAAACCCCGAGTTTTATTTTGACTGAAAGGGAAAAACAGGAAGCTCTGGTGGCTCGTGACCTTTCGCCGTTTTCATCTCGTTACCAAAGACCGAAGCGTCGCCGCGGATCCCGACAGAACGACTTTTTACCTCGTGCCTCGAAGTGAAGTCTTTACGGGCGGAGCTGCTTCCTGTTTAACTCTGGACCTGGATCTCATTGGTCCGTTTAAAGCCATATATTTTCCACGTATATTTTTTTTTAAGGTACCAGACGCTGTTGTTGATGTTTCCAGTTTCATTTGTTCGTTTTGCTGTTTTCCCCAAAAGCTTCGCGATGTTTAGACTGAAAAACTCCTCTGTATCTCAAAGGGCCACATGCTCCTCATCAAAAACAGACCTGGACTTGGGTTTGGTTTAATTTGCTCAAGTTTAAGACACAAATCCTGCATATTTAGTTCTTCTCTCAAACTGAAAACGCTCAGGAACGCAGGAAGTGCTCCATTGTGTCTTCACCAGAATCATTTGGACGATTTCTGACCTGGAATCATTATTAAACTAAAGCAGGTTGACCAGATGTCGCTTTTTACTTTTGAATTTTGAGCCCCGTGTCCCCGGTCCCAGCAGATTTATCCAAAACCACTCATTTGTCCCAGTTTTATGCAAAAAATCTCTATTTTTGACCAATCTGATCCCTGCCGACAGTGAAGAGGCATAAACGGTCATTTGTTCTGTTAAAAAAAAAACAAAATGGCTGCTTAAAAATGACCAAAACGCAAAGAAAATGTGACTCAATTTAAGTCAAGTTAATCACAAAATTCACAATTTTATTATCAACCAACACAAAAAAGGAATTTCTTTATTTTTCTCGTTTATTTTGAAAATCTGGTCACTGTAAACTAAAGGTAAAAGTTGGGTTGACTTCAAAATGTGACCACTCTATGACATCACGAGGTGGAACAGAGCGTTTTGTGGTTTGGACACACTCATAATAAAGTGTTGGACGATACTATTTAAACAGTATTTGCACAGTGACAGGAGTTGGTTTGGACTTTTTAAGATAATTTCAGCGGGAAAGTGCAAACCTGGCAACATTTTGCTGTGAAAAATAACCAAAAAAACATGAATCAGAAGTTCACAGAAGAGCAAACGATTAAATGTAAAGTTCCGATATGACACAAAATGGATTATTACACGTCCAAAGCTCAAAACGCTCCGTTCCACTTTGTGATGTCATGAAGTGGTAGTTTAAGGTTAAGTTCACAGCTGCTTTTTACGTTTTGTTCAGTTGAGATCGGCAATTCCAGTTATTCATTTGATTTTAGTGGAGTTTAAAAACATTGGAGCACTTCCTGTTTCACCACGTGACATCACAAGGTGGAACTGGGTCTTTTCTCTGTTTCACGCATTCACAAATCTGCCGGACATCACAAGGTGGAACTGGGTCTTTTCTGTTTCGCTCCTTCAAAATCTGCAGGTTTTTTTTGTGTTAAACTCGTGCGAATGAAACAAAACGCGACTCCGGGTCTGTTTTTCAGGAGGAATCGTCTTTATAACTCATGTGGGACCTTTGGAGAAACACTGTGCAGCTTTTTCACCTGCTCCTCTTTTGTGTTTTAGGAGAAATTATTCTGATTATTCCTCATGTTTCAAGCGCCCACTGCCGGAAACATCTCATTTTGTGTTTTAATTTTCATTTGAAACACCATCCGGTCCATCTCAGACATGTTTTTGTTCATGTTGGTGTATGAAGTGTGCGCGTGTTTCCTCTTGGAGTTTAGAAGTAAAAATGTTCATCTTTTTCAGTCTTATCTTCTCAAAATGTTTGGAAAAATGAGACAAAACTAATGGAAGTTTTAGAATATTGTAAAAATATAAGGTACCAAATGCAAACAGAGCAGTAGAAATCTTTAAAATATACAGTTTATTTAATAGAGGTTCATCTTTGCTGCCCCCTAGAGGCGACCACAGGAATATAAAAGCGGCTAAAACAGCTGAAGCGCCGCTCTTATGTTCACGAAACTTTTATCCATTTATTGGTTTGGAATTAGCACAGAAATGATTAAAATGTAACTTCTCTTTTACTATTTGGCAGTAAATCTCTAATAATCGGTTTATTTTATGGACTTTTTTACTAATAAATATGATAAATGGGCTTTTTTCAAGATGGCGCCCGGCTAATCCATTTATTTTGTACGACGGGTATAATTGCTATTGCTAATTCTCCGTACAGAAAAAGCGGGATGGTAAGTAGAAATCCGCACTTTTGAAACCAAACCAAACTTTATCGTTATCGTGAAAAGGCCCCGTTGACTTTAAAACGTTAAAATCGACGACGTCCAACAGAACTTCCCCTTTTGAACGAGGATTTTCTTCTATTGTAGATCTCAAAGCTTGTATTTTACTGCAGTACCTCAAGTGTCCAGCAGGGGGAGTAGAGAGTCTTGTGTTTGGATTCTATTTTTTGTAAAACTCAGAAGGCAACCGTTTTAAACTTGATTTTAAACTTCATTGCCGCTTCTTTTGTACCGGAAACCCGCTTCGTACCTTCAGATAAACTTCCACGTAACGACAGAACGAAATTATTTTACAGATTATATCGTTTATATTGGTAATTATGAACACGTCTTTAACAAATTGACCGAAAGAAAGCGTCGTTTTTGGTTTTGTTTGTAGCTAGCGGCGGCAGAAATGTCGGGAAAAGCTCGAATATTAGAGAAAATTCGGCGAGTTGAAGCAATGAAGATTTTAAAATGCTAAACACGGGAGTTAGCGTAAAACTAGAGCTTCAAATAGCGAAAAAAAAACGTCAATCTCCGTTTACGGGGTCGAATGAGTCTCCAGATGTTTATTCACACTTAGATCCTCAAAAAGACGCTAAATATTTGATTTTGGTTTCATCAGTTTAGATTAAAAAAACAATAACGGCGAAAAATATTGCAATTTTGGACATGTTTGTGATAGACATACCAATATTTACCAGCGGTTTACTTTTTAAACTTTTTTTTTTTTGGCTAATAATAATAATAAAATGGCTGAGTTCAATGACATCGCCCGTTTTTTGTTTTTTTATTTGGACGGTTAAATCTTGAGCTTTGTTCTGATTTTAATATCTTGGCGAATATTAACGAAGTGTAAGCGACGCACTTTTTTGACCGTGGCCTTTGTATTAAACAGTAAATAAATAACGTTGGCTAAAGGTACGAGGTGGATTTCCGGTTCAGGATTGGCCAATGACAGAAGGTACGCTAACGCTAACGCTAACGTGATAAATCAGCCGGTTACAGTAGTTTTAATTCTGTGAAATCGTTGAAATCATCTCATTTAGAAGCACAAATAACGACTGAAGCGTGTTTATTTATTGGTCCGATGTTCACGTCGTTTTAACCGTAAACTCCCATAAAAAAGGGTTTGTGAAGTGGCCTGTTTGGGGAGTAAAAGTTTTGGGATCTTGTTGCTAGGCAGATTATAATCCTGAATAAAAACTGGAATATTTTAAAACTGAGGTACGACGTTTTCAAACCACAAAACGAAGACTTTGGTGGTTTAAACTGTATCTTTAAAGTGAAAAGGCCCATGTTACACGACTTTAATTCATCAAAAACACACCTGGATTTGTGTTTTTTGTTTTATTCACACATTTAACGCACAAATCCTGCAAATTTAGGCTCAACCTCAAACTGAAAACTAAAGAAAAACCTCAAATAAAACCATATTTTTTGGCAATAACTTCAGTTTAAATACTGATTTGTTACATATCAATACTGTGTGCTGCTTAAAATCGGTACAGCAGAAATAAAAGGTACGAAAACAAAGTGAAAGCAGCTTTGTGTAACTGGAAAGAACAAGGTACTTCAACTTTCAACTTTTCTTAACTGAAATTCATAAAAAAAATGCCTATTTTTATTATTTATGTCTAAAAATGTGTTAAAAATAAAGCGTTTTTTCTGGTTAAATCTTTCTCTAAAGCAGCGTATCCAAGACTTAAAGATGCATTGTGTAACTTTTTGGTTGAGGGATCATCACCTGCTTCTGTGGATTTGTAATGTTCAGATCAGAATGTTCCGCAGTGCGACATTAAACGGCTTTTACCTTATCCAGCTCAGAAACACCTCGAAAAGTCCATGAAAACGAAGCCGTAAAGCCGCAGTGTGAAACATTCCTGACGTTTCCATAAAGCATCTGACCGACCCTCCACCAGAAAAGCTCCGTCATGCAGCTTTAGCTCACCACAGAATCTGGCTTCCACAAACTCGACGTTTTAAAGCTTCCAGAGAAACGTTTTGTGTATTTGTTGGTTTATTTTAGGAAACAGAATGGTTCTTGTTACATTTAAATGTTTTGGGAGTAAATTTCATTGTTAATCGTTGTTCATAATTTATTTTTGTTCCTCTTCATCGGCGAAGATCATCGTCTCCTGTGTCCTTCTGTCTGTACATCGGAAAATGCAGTTCTATTTACGAAATAAAGACATTTTTATAAAACAGAATTGTCTCGTGATTTTGTTTTAGGCAAATATAATTAAAGGAGCTGGACGTGATGTAACCTCAGAGTTTCACACTTAACGTCACAAACCAGGAAGACGTTTGGAAACCTTTTTTTTTTCATTTAGAGACGTTCGATGACTCTTCCCGACTGTGAAATGTCGATTAACTGAACATAATGGACACTATGATGACATGGAGGTGAAAAAAACGGGGTCGTTTTCACATTTTTTTTTTTTAGATTTTGTCACTTGTTACTGTGAACAACCCAACCGGAAGTCGTCCTCACATGTTTCCAGACGTCTTCCTGTTCTGTGACGTAAGCGTGAAACTGACACCAAAGTAACATCGTGCCACAGTGTTGCTTTCAAAAAAGTTTTAATTTACATCGAACCGCATAAAAATGCCGTCGAGCGACATCACGACTGCACTGAGCCGGACTGAGGTCGCCAGGTCGGACCCAGAACCGAGGCCGTTGGTGATGACGGCGACACTGGGTCTAGTAGGAAGAAGTGACTAAACTGCAGACCCCCGAGCCTCATTCGTCTCTGGTTATGAAATAAAACATCAGCTGTGAAAAGCAGAAGAGCGACTTCTGCTCTGACGCTGCAGAATCGCACGATCATCAGACCAAAAGTTAAACATCGGTCGCTGAACTAAAACTCCATTTATCTCAAACGCAAAACCGTCATTTAACAAAATCTCCACTTTAGCCAGAGTTTTTAAAAAGATTCGTTTTCAGAGGCGAATTCTCCGTTTGCGCGTAAACGATGGACACAAACGAAGGGAAATGTCTCAGGCCCGAGTATGTCGAGAAATTAATATTTCCCTCCCTCAGTTTTCCAAAATAACTTCGTGCCACAGCATCGTTTTCAGAAAAGTTTTCGTTTACATCGACCAGAATAAATACAACACCGAGCCAGACCCAAAACCGCCGCCGTAGGTGGTGAAGGCGACTGGGTTTTCTAAGTAGGAGAAGAAGCGACTAAATTGCAGAGCTCCGAGCCTCATTCGTC